>JAUZSZ010000101.1:25491774-25503702 GCA_034780575.1 Labeobarbus marequensis | reverse complement strand
AATGTCGTTTCCTTCTCTCATGACCAGCAGAGGACGCTATAGCTCTATTTCTTAAAGCATCTCCGTTTTTTCAACCTCTTATGTGTCATGCATTACAATCATTAAGTGTGAAAGTACTCCAAAACTGAAAACCTCACATTATGGATATAATTTATTAATAATACTGAACGAACAAACTTACAACAGGTACGCTGATAAATGTTTTATAGAGATTTTTTTGGATTATAAGCAAACCAACATCTAAAGCTACCCTCGCTGCTTTTTAGATTTATATTCCAACATTTTAATGAAATAATAAACACATTATACACAAAATGTATACATACACTCTCAGAAAAATAGAAGCAAAAAGCTGTCACTGGGGAGGTATGCTTTCAAAAGATACACATTTGTACCTTTACCCCTAAATGGTGCAAATTAATACCTTAAATTAGTATGTAAAAGTACTAAAAATGAGTACTTTCAAAAAGGTACCAGTGATATACATCCTATGCATAAATCATCTTCAGTCTTTTCACCTTAATACAATGAACAGCCAGCAAGGCTTTTCAAACACTTCTGTTTTTCTGGAATGGACCCCGTCTGGTCAAATAACAGAAAAGAGAAGTCATCAAGTGAAATCTTGTCCTGCTTTTACTGACAAAAATGGTGTGGGATTTGCTTTGAAACTATTTTCACTCAGAAATGGCTAAGTTTCACAAGTAAGGACGAAAAAAAATGGCAGTAACACATTGAACCAAATGTGATATTTTGAAGCAGAAAGACTGAAATAGTATTTTCCTGTAAACATACTCTAATAGTCTTTATTTATAACTCCAGAACATCATTTTTTACGGTGTATTTGCATCGTTTTGACAACCCTTTCAAGCAGCTGATGTTATTTTTCAGTGAGTTGCTTTCTCTCAGTGCTTTTGCCATCTCATATCTAATGAAGCATGTTGCTTATATCACCCAAACCCAGCCGGGTCATTTGTAATGACATATGTCCACTTGTAATAGGTCTGAAATCAATAAGAATCAAACACAGAGGCCAAATGCAAGGCCAGTGAAAACTGCAATCACACTAGCTGCCTGTACATCCACAAAACACAAACAACAGCATATTTATGTCATTTGTCCACATTGATAATCTAATTCTTTTTTTATTCCTGTGCAAGCTTAATTCACGCAGCTAATGCAGCACTTTTGTTTCATATTTTCAGGAGATCTCTGTGCTAGAATCACACACACACACACACACACACACACACACACACACACACACATCTGAATAAACCGCTTGCTTCAAGCGTGGTTCAGTTTAAAAACACCCTGTGCTAACTTAAAATAAAAAAAGTGTTGCACTGGCACAAAGCCTTCAGCTAGCATGTAGGATGTCTTGTCTACACATGATTAATTAGTCTGTTAATCATCTTTAAACATCCCCACTTTCACAAAAAGCTTATCTGGATTTCATAAACCTGCGCTGGTATCAGTGAGGTGTAATATATGAGGCGTTTACCGGGGGACACAGATTAGCAAGTGGAGCATGAAACTATTGTTTTCATTACCAATGACAGCAAACAATTGCAAACCACCTGCAAAATGCAATCATTTCATACATCTCTATCTGTCAAATTACCCTTTTTAAATGGAAACGATGTCAACATATTGCACAAAGACGCTGGTACGTTCTGTAATGAGTTTTTACTAAGATAAGCGTGCTATTCTGCTCTGTGCTAATGACCTGATGGTTCATTGAATTAACTTTGCCCGTGGAGACCGTACAGCGAGCTTCATAAAAACAAATGATGATACATCTTGAGAGCGGGTTTAGCTGTACCAGGAGACTCGAGCACATAGAGCATGCCATTCTAGTTCAATATGCTAAACAGCTTTCACATGCTAATTATTCATGGCTAATCGTGGCGGCGAATGATTTGAATATGCAAAAGTTGTTTTGTTGTCGCTCCTGGCCCTCATAGCACCTCTCAAATCAGCTTGGTTAGTATGCCTAATGTTGTTTTAAAGTGGTGTTTATCACAAATATTCCTTTTGGGCACTTCTAATAAAATAATAAAAATGATGCATCACTTTTCTATTGACCGACTTAGACCAGTATGATTTTCAGTGCTTGTCCAGGCCGGTTTATGCTGGTCTAGATGGTGGACCATCATATCATTCTGTTCTTCATCAAAAACTTGTGAGGTTGGTTGATTAAGAAAGTTTTAACTGGTAAAACTTCTTATGCAGACTTCCAGTTTTTATTAATCTCCTGACGGTTCTTATATTTTCATTTTTATTTTAAGTTCAGTCATTTTGTTATTTGTGTGTTTGACATTTTTATTAGATTTTGTTATATACTTTGTAATAGTTTGACTGTATTGTTTATATTTATTTAGTTCAATTTTAGTTTCATTTTTTAGTACATCAAGTTAAACTAAATGAAACTGAGAAATCCATTTACATTATTTCCAGGTAACAAAACATATATTGTAGTTTTAGTGAAAAATTGGCCTATGACAAATAATATAGTCTAAGGAAAAATCATTTTAAAAAAATGTTATTTAATTAACATTATTTGATATATTTTAAGAGATGTATTGGCCTTGACAATACATTGGTTTCTCTCTCTCTCTCTCTCTCTCTCTCTCTTTTTTTTTTTTTTTGCATCACATGATATCCCATGACACATAGAGAAAAACAATCAAATATTAATAAGCAGTGAAGCAGTTTTGTGCCTTTTTTTGTTCAGGATTTAATTATTTTAATTTTTTTTCTTCATTACGGTATTAGAACAGTTTGATATCAGAATGCACTGAGATTTTATTTCCACCAAAATATATAAAAATATCTATTTTATTTCTGAAAAAAAAAAAAAAACATGCTTTTTAAATTAATTAATGGTCAAAATGCAATTGAAAGCTTGAAGATAGAAAAGCCATTTAGTGTATCTTGCAGTGAAATATCCCATCTGCATTGTTTTTCATGTTTACTTGTATTTGACTAATTCCTGTCCCAGTACTGAATGAAATCATTTTCTAGGTTTGCTGCACAGCTGTATTTGTGTTGCTTGCTTGTGTACATGTGCAGTTCTGTGGAGTGAGACTTGTGTGGAGGAGCATCCTGTCTCCTTCAGTTAGTGTCTTAGGACCTCTTGGCCGGGGCAGTGATGCAGATAAGATCCAGTTACGTCACTGTCTGGTATAGGGCAGGAAGAGATCGAGATGCAGACAGTCAAGTGTCCCAACATGCCGAGTTCTGTTTCACAGTTCCTTAAGAGAGACAGCATTGCTTATCCATTCAAAAAGCACTAAATGTAAAATGCTTTTTAGAATCGTAAGTCTTTAGTCAAGCAAACACATGATGTGGAAATCTAGTAGCTGTTTATGTTCATTGTGCATTGGCTACTTCATATCATGGGTCACTTTTTGTCTTACATCTTGAAGACATTGTACCAAATGTAGTCTGTGCACTGAAAAAAAAGCATTTGAAACTGAAATTTTCAAGTACATTTTTTTATACAGAAATGTCAAATAACACATTGAATCAATGATTCTGAACTTTTTAAGTAGAAAGACTGAAAGAGTGTTTTTCTTGTCACAGCTTTAAGAAATTATTTTTTATAATGCAGGTAAATTGGAAATTTAAACTTAATGCATTTCTTAGTTATGTCTCATTTAAGTATCAGCTTTGTCCTAAAATTCCCTCAGCAGAAATAGGCACAAATGAAACAAATGCTGACATACAAGAATATAAATTTAAATAAATAAATAAATAAATTGTTGTATTTACTTTGAAACATCTGGGTGAAAATGTTAGCATTTTGATTGCAGATTATCTTGGCAAATCTGAGTGCAGTTTGAGACATTGTTGACGTCTTTCTGAAACCATACAGGAGGCACAAATGTGATGATATTATTAGGTCTCTTCATTTAATGTCATGGCTGTCTGAGAAACAGTTGCCATATTGAAATCATCTCATTGGTCAATTTTCTCTCTGAATGATAAATACATTTTCATTCAGCCAGATAATGGAGGTTGCAAACGTCAAACCCGATTCTCCCCTTGCTGTGACATGAACTATAGTACATGCCAGAAAGCGGCTGTAGTACATACTTGATATGAGCGTCATGGCTGCTGTCTCCAGTGGAATATTCAATTAAACTGACTGGCACTGGATCAATGTCATCTTGATACAGATTTGCTCAAGACATTGCTGTGTACAGTATGTCTGCTTCTGGCTTTCACAGGATTTCCCAAGGGCACTTTATGGGAAGTGATTAAGGGACAAACATGTTACATAACGGCAGGTGCACTAATAGATTTCCACAGCAATTACATACATCATTATGCCTGCCAGATTTTACATTGAAACACTTTTTTTTAATGCACAGTGACGTGAATAATTATAAAATCCTGTATTTTTGGTTACTGACATAATTGTTGATCTCAGAATGCTTTGAAAAAGCCAAAAGTGGCCAGATGGTATGCTGTTTTTGATAGACTTTATAAGTATTCATCTGTCTATATCCTCTTCCCTTATGAAAAACAATTGTTTAATTGTATTGAATGAGCACTTTAGTGTACTTCAAATCTTAAAAGTGTCATAAAAAACTGCACTTGCAAATAAAATACCACTTAAGTGTATTTAAAGTGAGCACTCTTTCATGACTATGTTTCTAAATGCACTTAATTACATTTTTTAAGTTCACTTCGTTCTCGAATTAAAAGTTTTATTTTAAATCAGAATTTAAATCATTATTGAATGATGTTTGTTTCATGATTTAAAGAACTACACTTATTTTGATGTGTTGACCATACTAAAGCACATGCAAAGTCCTTGATCAGAGAGCAGACCAACACTGAATCAATGCTGAAATTTCAAATGGATTTTGCATCATGTTTGCACCATGAAATAATGTTGATGAAAACTTAAAACTTACATTAAACAGTTTATTTTACGTTGTATCAACATTGAAACAGTATCAAATCAGTTTTGCTTTATACAGCAATATTCTATGACAGTAAGTCATGTCTGTTTTGACTTCTTTCAATCAGAGACCATGTATGTGATTTTAGTTGAACATTGAATATCGATTTTTATGTCCACCTTGATCTACTTTTCATTGTTGAAATAATATTAGTTCAGGGTGTACACATGATGAAAAATCAATGTTCAATTTCAGCATTTATTTAGTATTGATTACAGCATTAATTCAATGCTGAACTAGTGCTGGTCTGGTATCAAATATATAATTTTAACTGTAGTGTGTTATTCAAAATTATATTTAAAGTTTGAATATTTTGAATGTACTAAATTGCAACATTACAAATGTGTGTGTGTGTATATATATATATATATATATTAGTGCTGTCAAACGATTAATCGCATCCAATATAAACCAATATAAAATTTTTGTTTACATAACATTAGATATGATAAACAGTGATAAACATTATACATGCATATGTTTATCATATCTTTATTTTTAATGTTTTCCATTTATTTATTTATATTAGTAGTAGAAATGTTTATTTACATATAATTTTTTCTCTTTCCAATATTTCAGTTTTATTTTTTTTTATTTATTTATTTACTGTTTCATTTCATTTCAAAACCAATAACCAGTAATTTAGAAGAAAAAATATAATCAAGTGGATTTATGTTGAGACTTGCTAAAGATTATTTAACATTTTTATTAAATTATTAGTGCATTAGATGACAACAAAGGTAATCTAAATGTAAAAATAGAATGAACATGCACAAATAATTCAATATAGAGTAAATTCTAACAATTATAATATGGCTGATCACGGTTATGGTACAGATTCATCCCTAATGCCAAAGGTTAAGTATGATGCACACATTGCTGTGCTGTCATTTTTGTGCTCAATGAGGGAGCAACTAACCAACTAACTAAAAGCTTGCGTTTGCTGGTCCCTTGAGATTAAGAATCTACGGTTTCTTTTTTCTGCTCTAATAGCTCTCCAAATGTTGTCTGAGTAACTTTGAGCAAACTGATGATCTGTAGGTCTGCTGCCGAGCGATTAGCGTCAGTAATGATGTGATTGTCAGGCTAGTGAAGGGAACTGAGTGGAACCGGATGCTTGACTGCCAGCATTAATTCACTCAGCACAGGTGTGAAGGTCTGAGTATCTCCAGTGAATTAGTCATTTATATTCCAACTGTCGGATTCATAATAAAAGCAAATTGTCTCAGTAAATCTTTGTGATTTACTTCTACTTGAAATTTAAACCTATAGTGCTTGAGGTAACAGATCATGATGTGTGATGATCACCTCCCTGTGTATATTCTCAGTTTAAATATAAATTACTCTAAATTACTAATCTTAAAAGTAGCATATTGTTTCCAATATATTCAAATGATCACTTTAAGTCTGTAGTCCATCATTTTGTGGAATAAAAGAAATAACACAGAGATTAAACAGATTAAAGAATGTGTGTGACTTGAGCAGATAACCAGCCACTATCACACCTGAGGCGACAGTTTGATCAAAAAACCCATTCTAAAAGAACAAAGGATAGATAATTGTTTTTGTATGTGTGATGGTGTTGTACTAGGAGTATTTCCAGTGTTTCAAAGGAAATTCAAAGTGAGAAAGCTCTTAAAATGAAGAAGAACCACTTCTGTGTTCATGTAGAGATGCTCTGTAGATATAAAGCCCTACATCATAGCAGACAAGCCAGGTTATGTTTTCCACCTCCTAATGTTTTCCATTGATTTCCTGGTGTCAGTGCTGTTTTTGCAGCCTGGAACAACCCATATACTATTTTGGTAGCATAGTCTAATAAATATTATTTGATATAAATACACTACACTACACCGTTAAATAGTTTGGGGTCCATAAGATTTTTATTTATTTTATTTATATTTTAAAGACTGTAATACCTTCATTTCACACAGACATGTTCAATTGATCAGAAGTAATAATAAAGACATACTGTCACAAGATTTCAAATAAATGCTGTTATTTTGAAATTTCTATTCATCAAAGAATCCTGAAAAAATAACATCCCACTTTCAACACAAATATTAAGCAGCACAACTGTTTTCAACATTGATGGTAATAAATGTTTCTTGACCAGCAAATCACAATATCAGAATGATTTCTGAAGGATCATATGACTCTGAAGACTGGAGTAATGATGCTGAAAATTCATCTTTGTCATCACAGGAATAAATTACATTTTTAAATATATTCAAATAGAAACAGGTATTTGTAAATTGTAATAATATTTCACAATATTACTGTTTTTTACTGTATTTTTAATCAAATAAATGCAGCCTTAGAAACACACACACACAAAATAAGTTATCCCATTCCATTCATTAGTTTCCTTTAAGCACCCAAAATGTTACATTTTTGCTTAATTTTTACTTAGTAAAAATAATGACTTTTGGTTCAGTCAGATTTTGGTTGATTCAGTAGCTGATTCAATGAGGTCATTTTGTGAATGATTCCTCAGACTGAGTCTTTTTGTGTGATTTGTTAGAAGAATCGCTTATACAAGTCATTATTTCATGCTGTATGTTTTTGCTTGCAGCCAGAAAACATTTTTGTGGTGTTATTTTACAGCACTCAGTCATCTGTCTCATTGCCATTACCATAGTATTTGGACATAACACCATAGCAATTAAAACCAAGGTATTTTGGAAACTACAATGGAAATGCCTTCATACTTTTAAACACCTACTAGTATATATTATTGAAAACAATAACGATACAGTACTATAATAGGCTAGAGGTATGTACAGGTTTTAAACTGAAGCCCAAGCACGGCCCATACATGAAATCGTTTAACCCAACCCGAGCGCCACTGTTAAATTTAGAGCCCAAGCCAGACCTGAACTCGAAATCGTTTTTTCACCAAATAGCCAAACTTTTGAAATATGCTGTATTTCACCACTGCATGCAATGGTCTGTAAACAAATACATGTAGAAGGCTCAACGAGGCTCTGTCTACAAACAATGAAGCTGAGTTTAGTTACTTAAAAACAGCGATTTTACCCCCTCGTTGCTGAGAAATATAATGTAGTGTAAGTATCAAAGCTATTTTATTAAGAAAAATTTCTGTGCTCCACAGCATTTCTGTGTGCACTGCGCCATCTCCAATCTCTGTGTACAAGTGATGTGTGTGTGCGCGTGCGTCAATGAAAGCAGCATAGCTACAAAACCGAGCCCAACCCGAACCCGAAGCTACTCATTAAACTTTAACGCGAACCCGACCCGAAACCCGAGAGTATTTCGAGACCATCGGACTTGGGCCGGGTAGCAGACCCCTAAGCTCTATATAAAACAGCATAGTATTCTGTACCATGGTAAAGCACAGTACTGATTTTTATTGTCTATCCTGATCTACTCATATACAGGTGCATTCCTAAAATGGTCACCCCATCCCTGAACCACAGAATCAGCCATCCATCGCTCCCCTGTCCCATCTTCATTCCCCATCATGTCATCATTGCACTTAATGCTTGTTGTCACGGTGACTGGGCTTGTCCGGTTCCTCTCGGTTTCACCTGTTCTGGCTCATCAGACGCTGACACGGAAATGCTGGCAGCTAACCACCCGTACCTGATGGTGTGTGTTAGCACTGGAGCTCGGGGCCCACGTGGTGTGCCTTTGCTGTCACATCAAGTTAGCGCGCTATAGATGTGACACTCATTAGCATTAGCCACACGCTAATTCATCGGCCACACATTCCACTGTTTGATTGGTTGTGTAGTCACAGATCAAATATGAAGTGTTATCTGATTGCTGCTTTTGGTAACCAAGGAGACGGTGTGTTCGTTTTGCAGGAGGCATTGTGTTTGACACGTTGAACATGTGTTTTTGTTAAAGGTTGATGCTTGAAGGTTGATTAGCTTTCCAATTAGCCTTCATGTTATGTTACCGTGTGACGAATCTTTGTGTGTGCACGCGTGCGTGTATCTGAATGTTTGTAGTTGTATATAAGACATGCTGAAATGCCCTCTCCCCAGTTTCGCACATGCTCACTTCCTATTTCAACGTCAATCTGACTTAATTAGCATGATAATTAGGGACTGCTGCCAAGGCAATCAGTTAAATCAATAATGCAGTTATGAATACATGAATATTTCAGACAAATTATCCATATTCATCTGTCTCATTTTCTTTCTCTTTCTTTGTGTTTCTCCACGTGTGCAGACATGGGCTGTAAGTTGCAGAAGCCCCGAGGGTCAGATGAAGCTCCGGGGAAGATTTTCTCCACCCTCAGAAGAACACAAGTGGAGACGCACTCAGGAGTGGCCTATACATACCACTTCCTGGACTTTCTGTTAGGAAAAGAAGGTATGAATGCCCATATCCTGCACACTTTATATAATATAAAGTCCCTTTGTAGGTGTCATTGTTGTTTTTAATTGGGATTTAATATGGCCAGATTTTCATATGGGTGATGAACTTTGACCCCTAAGGCCCATTCATACAAAGGACAATAACTATAATATCTATAAAGTTTTAATAATCATTCATCCACAACTGTAACAACTTATAAAGACGAACAATATCATTGGAATAACTTTAAGAAGATTTTTTTTTCCAGCTAATGTGCAATAAAAACATAGACAGCCAATCAGAATCCATCCAATTTTAAAGATTTTGAACATTTTTGGCAGACAAAACTGTAGTGCAATATTTACAATAAAACGAATATAGTCATCCATTGGTGTGTAATTATCGTTGTTGTGAATGGGGCTTTACTGATATTTCTGATTAATTGTCATCTTTACATGTCAGTATGGAAGTGGAACCTCTGGAATATATATCATTTTTTTATTATTGCATTAGACCAATATATAACTCAAAACAGACCATAAACAAAAGAAAAAAGACAGAACAATGTTGTTATTGTTAACTACTGTAAAACTAAAAATCTTTGTTATTACCTAAAATAAAGCTGAAATAAAAATATTAGATGAAAAATTCATCTGAAAAAATTTAAACAACAATAAACAATGTTGCATTGGCAACTAACTGAAATAAACATTTAAGATGAAATACTAAAATCTCTAAAACTAACAATGAAATAAAATAAAGGTAAATGGAAAAAATAAAAAAGCAAGAAAAATGACAAAAGCACATACCAAACTTGAATTAAAAATATAATTTTTTTAAATATTGATAAATACTATAATATATAGGCTTAAATAATACTAAAACAACACTGATTGTGAATTATTCCGATTTTTTCTTTAAAAAAATAATTGCGTTTTTTCTTCTTCTTTAAAGACTTTATAATTCATGCATCATAGGATTAATCTACAGAGTGACATACAGCATAAAAATGATTGCTGTTTTTCAGAATTCAAAGCAACATCCATATTGATGATATGCATACGCAAATGCACAAACCCACCTTCAGATAATAAAGTGTAAAGCTTCAAACTGAGAAGAAAAAAAAGTGTAAGATTAGATGAGAGAGAGAGAGTGAGAGAGAGTAATAGAGCAAGAGAGCAACCAAACAGTGTATATTCTTTGAGGGCTTATGTTTCTAAATATACTAATGCCGCTTTTGTTAGTGTGCTTCGAAAGAGGCAGTAATGGATCCCGCCGAATTCAGAGAAAGAGGATATGAGACAGGATGAGAGAATATAAGACACAGATTGAAGTGGGAGAACAGACCTGCTCATTTTAATGACTTGAAAGCATATGAGTATATGGGCCATTACTGAACATAATTACAAGGATGCGACCATATCGCTAGTTGTTTATTTTTGTGTGGGGGGGGGTCAGGGATAGTAATAGAAAACCTGAATTCGCCTACATTGTGGGCACCATCCAGTGGTACCAGGAAGAAAGCATGCTAATAAACATACTAATGTCTTATGAAATGGTCCACGTGTGAAGGTTAGTGCATAGAAAACATCATGAGCTTAGTACAGTATAATAACAACAGAAGTCTTTCCATCAGCTCCAAGTTAGATACTTTAATGCATTTTTTTATTATGAACTAACAATGAACATTATTCTTTAACTGCATTTATGAATCTTGGTTAATATTTATGAATATTCTAATGTTAATGCATACTTAGGATGAAATTCTTCTATGTAGACTAACAAATACCACAGCACGTTTTCACACAACTCTGTGCAATACATTTTATTTAGAACTGGAATACTTAATTTAGACATATTGTAATTCAGTCACACCATTCAGTGGTCATTGTCATCCATATCAATGCATTATATCAATATTTCTTTATTTTGTCTTGTAATAAATGTCATGTCTACTCTGTCTAGGCTTATTTAGCAATAATTGAAATATTGTTAGCTTATCCAATCTATTGGATTTACTATTTAAAATTAACGCTTACAATATTACCTACATGTGTGTGTGTAGGTGAGCATCTGAGAGTGTGACCTGGACCAAATATTTATTTATATAAAAAATAGGAATATGTGAGAACTGGGACAGCGGCAGTCGTTCAGGTTCTGGACACACACACACACACACACACACACACACACACACTCCAGGCTTTCTGTTTTAGCTGCTTATCGGTAGACAGGCAGGCAGGTCATTTATATGTAAAATTCACTGATGCCTACAGAGACACCAAGACAAAAAAACAGTTTCACTGCAAACTGCTGTGACAGCACGAGTGAGAGCCAGAGATGTTCGAAAATATTTGTTTGTTTGTTTGTTTTAGGGCATCAATATTAAAGCAACGATAAGTGACTTAATGAATGTGAATGATTGACAGGGATGAAATAACAAAGAGAGGGAAAAAAACAGAGAGATACAGAGGAAATGCTAGGCATCCTTTAAAGATTATCTGATCTTGAAGATGGGATGGCTTAGTACTAAAATCTGGGATTTATTTGTTTGTGTGTGTGCGACATAGAAAATCAGTCGTCCTAGTGACAATGAACTGTATTTATTGCCAAAATCTTGTTTTAA
>JAUZSZ010000101.1:25462651-25474971 GCA_034780575.1 Labeobarbus marequensis | reverse complement strand
CACACACACACACACACACACACACACACACACACACACACACACACACACACACACACACACACACACACACAACTGAAGATAAATATTAAGCACAGAGCAGGGCTGATAACAGAACAGCTAAGTGATTCATTATGGACTCACCATAATCTGTGCTCTCATGCCTGTGGTTATGAGAGAGAAAGCATGTTCTCACTCCAAATACATCTGCGAGATGCTGAACAAAGAAAAAGATCTTCAGAAATTGCAGTTCTGTCATCATTTACTCACACATTCATGTTGTTCCAAACCTGTATGAGCTCCTTTCTTCTGTGGAACACAAAAGGAGAAATTTCTCAGAACGTTCATGCTGCTTTTTTCATACAATACAAGTATAGGCTTGGAACGACCTGAGGTTGAGTAATACTAGTCAATGACAGGATTTTCATTTTATCCATTTAAGTTGTAAATTAGGTTATGTCATTGCCTATAATGAATTTGGCTCAACCTCTGATGTGCTCAAATGGAGGTGGTCTGGACATTAGAAATGTACAAACATGATAAAGGACGAAGAAGATTTAACATTTAGCAAACATATGCTTGTATTACTAAGTGACTCTGAACAAAAGCAGAGGGGAAGAATATAGATTAATACAGGAGGAAATGGAGAGAGAGAGAAGATCTAATCCTGGGAGAGTTGCATTTACTTTTCACTCTCCTAATGAAATGTAATCTTGATAAAGCATTATTCTCTCTTAGCCCATGCAGGTCTTGCTCTCGTGGTTTTGGAACATATCCATTCATCAGAGTGGATGCAGTTTTATTCAAAGCAGAGGAACTGAGGATGGTGCTTTTGGATAGAATTTTGTTTATGTACCTTGTATTGTAAGTACACACTTTGAAAAATGATACACACACTTGAGAGTCTGTATTTTAGATATTAAATATGAATGGTAATATTTAAAAATTATTTATAATATTAAACAGTTATGTGTCAAGAGCATGATAGGTAAATTTTACGAGAAAGTTCCACCCTGTTGCTTTGGTAAAATTTTAAGTCATAAAAAATTACATAACATAGAATTATAATATAATAAATAAAAAAATAATACAACATATAATATAAAATATAATATAATTTTAAATTTCTCCCCAAACTCTTGCATATTACTGTGAGTGGGAGAAAAAATATATAAATGAGTCCAATTATTATTATTGTTGTTGTTGTTATTATTATTATTATTATTAAATGGATGTTGTGTAATGTGATATTATCGGTCTCTCCTCATGTTGGTTTTATTATAGAAAAAAATACAATTATAAAAAATACAAAAACATAATAAAAATATTTTTTTTGTTGATTTAAAAAAAAACAAATTAATAGATCTCAGCATCACATCACTGGCCAGTATTAACTAATGATCTGTCAGGCATAATACAATATAATATAATAATTGTCACACCCTGTCACGTTATGGACCTTATTTCTGTGTTTTCTTGTTTTCCCTGTTCTCCTGTTTGGTTAAGTCTGTGACCTAGTTTATGTTTCTCCTTGATTGCGTTAGTTTGTTCACCTGTGGTTTGGTATAAGTATTTCCTATTTCTGTTTCATCCCTGCCGGTTATTGTTGGATGTTACCTGTATGTTTGTGGACTCTTCCTTATTCCTGTGAGTTTAGTAAATATCTGTTTGGATTATCTCCTTGGTCATGCGCTCTTCGTCTTTGCACCACGCAGCAGTCTGTCAATAGTATAATATATAATATAATATAATATAATCATGTTACAATTATATTATGTTTGGTAATGTTTTCTTTTGCTTTTAAATAATTTACATTTTCATGCTGCAAGTACTTCATTTAGCTAAGTAGTTTAGCAGCTAATAAATAATAAGTTGACAAAGAAAACAAAAACTGACAAATGAACCCTGACCACACATATTTTTGTATGTCTTATAAAATAGTTTTGCTTTTCATGCAGTTCTCTGTGGAATCATTAGGCATTTTGGCTCCATTTTTCACTCTGATGAGTGAGAGAATCCATCATGTCTGAGTGTGCCGTGGCCTTTATGTCCTGCAGTGATTCAGACTGTCAGGGTACTGAAGGAGTCGAGGCCCGTTCTCTCGTCAAGCCAGACTCAAGTCATTAGGGGACTTCCAGAATGATCTGTATTCTGTTGAGTACATCAAAAAAAAGAAAGATGTGAATGATGCTTACAACTGATGTAAGAAGTCACCTTGGTCCTTACCTCTCATTCTGACCGAAACAAGCATAAATGTACTGATCATACTCACTTTACCTTTTCTGCCTTTGGTCGGTTGCTATTAGAATGACGATGGATTCACTGTGAAAGAAACCACTCTGGTCTGGTTTAGGGTGTTTGGTGGAACGTCAGCTGAAGGATTAATTGGGAAATGCCCCTCATTTAAATCGCATTAGGCATTCCACTTACTTCTAACCAGGTACAAAACCAACAGTGATGGCAATTACATGAACTCTACGCTTGGCCAATCAAAATGACAATTTTTTTAAGAAGACACATGGCTTGACAGTGTGTCATTTAAAAGTCAGAAAACTCACAAGTCATGTGGTAAGTAATTGCAGATGGTTGAATGTTAGGAAATGACAATATTCTCCATTCCCCACTGGTATAATGAGTTTTCTGCATTGGCATCTACCCAACATCTGCTGCCCCAGGCAGACGCCAATCAATACTCACATTATATCAGTCTCTTTCACTCATCTGAACATAACTGCAGGAAACACACAAACTCAAACACCTGTGCATGATGCATTCATTGATGACTTGATTATTCACAGATGCTGTAAATTTTCTTTTTCTTTTTTTTGTCAAAAGTATCATTAAAAAGCCCACCCTTAAATCTCTAAATATCCTGGTCCCTCTTTCACAGTAAGTCTTAAGGATAATTTCACCGGTTCCAGTCAAACATAACTAAAAACAACACTTCACAATGTCTGAAGTATTAGGAACAGAAGAAATTCCTTTTATGAGGGTCAGATGAGAATATAAGAACAATGAGGGAAAGAGTAGGAGCAAAAACAAGAGGAAAAGAAGTGGAATTCTTCCCAGTTGGGCTTGTTTGGAGAAAAAATACATTCTGTGGAAACTGACATCGTACATTCACATTAGCGCCTGATTTACAGTTCCCCAGAGGGCAGAGCGAGTGATGTGCGTCCCGGGCCTTCGTACAGAGGTCTGTGCAGGTTATGAGCCAGAGATTCCCTTTGATTTACACTGCTGCAGACACAAACACGAGTCTCTGCGCTGCACAGAACAGAATGTTGTTTATGTATGAGGAGTCTCCTTTGCATATCTAACGATAACTGTGAACCAGCATGAGATTCTCTGCAAAAGCCAGAGTGTTTTTATTATCTCAACCTTCACATGAAATACTTTAGCAGGACTGTTCTCACCTCACAGATTTGGGATTATTTGTACTCATAGGAATGTCTAATACTCAACCGTATCTTCAATTATTCTGAAAGGATGGCATCTCTGGAAATGTGTTGTTCAAATTCCTCTTTTAAGGATATTTATTTGAATAACTTGAGCATAAAAACTGCTAACCTTTGACAATATAGGTCTAACTACATTGCATATTGTCTGTGGTGATGATGTGGATTTGTTACTTTTAAAATTGTGTGTTACTAATTTTCATGAGTTTACTTATTATAACAGTTCTTTTTTGAAAATATTCCAAATGGATTGCCTCGGCAGCCAATACAAACACTGCAATTTTCTCTGTTTAAGATCGCTCTGCTTCTCTGTCTTTATTGATTTAGACTCTTTTGGGAGGACACACTTGTACACAAGTGATGGGCCCTGTCTGAAATCACATACTCTCTAAGCAGGTATTTCTTTTGATTAAGTTATTACTTTGCACCCGTAAAAAGCATGTTCAACATAGTATAAATCTGTGTAGTATGAATTTATTCCTGACATATTACATTCACCATGACATTATTATGTGATCTACCTGCATCAGTTGCTTTACTTCACTTCCATTCATAAAATCGTTTCCCATAGCCTCATAGGATAGTAAAGTCTCCATGGAAGTGTAGTTCGGAGTACATTTTGAATGCTGATATTTTATGAATACTATGAATTTGGACATACTACTCTTTTCACATACTGTTTTTGCTTACTATATAGTAGGGAAGTATGCAATTTTGGATGCAGCCAGTGATTTTATGAGTGAATTATTGAATAAAGTTGGGTGCACAGTGTATGATTTATAATGGTCCTTTACAATTGTTGCTTGGCAGACTGTATGAACATTATCTCAGCTACAAGCCACATTACACTGTGGGATCTCTCTGTAGAACAGTTAAAAATGATGACTAGCGAACAAAACAATCGCAAACAGGACTCTACCTCAATTTCATCGGAGGGAGATTTAATCAAAATGATGATTAATTGGTAGTCTGTGAGCATACTAGTGATCAAAGACTATGGATTTTGGCTTAGGGTCAGAGCAATCGTTTAGGATGCGTGCCTCTACCAATGTTTCTGCAAACTTTAAAAAAAACCTACCTATATGTATGAATTTCTGTAGTTTCCAGTTGAAATGAACACTAGCGGGAGTAAAAGAAAGCCTAATTTTTGCAGAACTCTTTGCACAATATTATGTTATAACCTCAAAACATGCTGCAAGATTTGAAAACTGATACATTTGAACTTCACATGTATTTTCACATGGTCTAATACAGTAGGTTAGCTTGGCATGAATTCTTTGAAACTACGATTTGACAAAACAGCTTAAACCCGCGTATAAAGAAGTTAAAATAGTTGCATATGCAAATGCATTTTATACCACTTTTGCTTTTTTTTAGCACTATCGGTTAGGCTTAGGGTTGGGTTTGGTGTAGGGGGAATGTTATTTTTCAACACGTATTAACCTTTTAATGGTCACTTCCTGGGCATTTGAATTTTGAACCGCTGCAACACATGACTGAACCAATGTAATAAAAGCATGGCCATGGTCATATATTGAATGCAAGTTTTAGTGCTAATCACTGGACATTTCACTTTGAAACTGCCACGACATATGCAATAAAGAACATAATATCGGTGTTGCAGAAACATCGTCACAAGCACGTATTTCTAATGAGCCTGGGTTGGCAGATTTTGACATTGTTTTTAAATATATTCGTTGACAGAAAATGGAATGTTCAATCACATAGAAAAATAATTGTGCACATACTCTGATCAAGCTTGCATGATTCAATAATATTCATAGCACAGACTTTGTGGGCTGAATTAGACAGTGAAATTAAATAGTAGGCTAATAGCGATTTAGCAGCAAACCACTTTTTTTTTTTTTTAACATAATGGTTACTAGGTTTCTGGCTGTAACTATGTCACAGGTGCACAATGAAATCAATGTCAGTCATGCTATCTATTTAACTCTACACAAAAGATAAACAAAGAGGTTCATTAGCTGGGCTATAGTTAAGAGTGATAGCTAGACTTGTAATTATCTCACTGGTTCATCTCTTTTGTAAGCGGGCAACTCTGGAATACAGTTTCACAATGTAGTTTTGCTTTTCGGTAGACTGAATAGGGTTTAAAATGGGAAGTATTCATACTATTGACCTCTCACCAATGATCCACACCTCATTATGTATAAGTACTACACTAATTGGATAGAAGAGACATTTTTAAAATCTATTTTATAGACAGAAGGAAGATGGAAAGGATAACTGGACATGTAAAAATGTTAAATTTCAGAGTGACACTTCTGCTCATAAAGCATGTAAATCTATGAGAATGGATTTCAAATTTTGAGTGTTCACTGGTGCCTTTTCTTGATAATGACATTTAGACATAATTTTTTACACATCATAACTGTGCTTTTAATGTGAAGGTTGTTTGAAAAGGTAAGCAAGTTAACACATTGTAAATGTGCTAAATTACAGCTTTATCATTACAAATGTGTAATTAGAAATATATTTGAATTCATGATGAGTTTTAATAGAAATGGCAGTAAAGTATATTTTAGATTTGTAAATGTTTGTCACTACATTTAGTAGTGCACTTTAAACATATTTCAAAGACAATAAAAGTAATCATTAAATTATATAAAAAGATGTAATTAGGTTCTACTTAAGTGAGTAAGCAGGCACTCTTAAGTTCAATTAAATACATTTAATATTCAGTATTCTCATCTCACGACTCTCTGCTCTTGGTATTTCTGGAACTGACCTACCTGTCTGATCATCAGCATTACCGCAAGGCTAAGTCCACTACTGCCTCTGTCTCTCACGGTGTTCCACAGGGTTCTGTTCTTGGGCCATTACTCTTCATCATCTGCATGCTCCCATTTGGTAACATTATCCATCATCATGACTTCAACTTCCATTGCTATGCAGATGACACCAATCCACTATATCCATTCTCAACAAAACTCTCCTTTTCCCACCAACTCTATATCGGCTTGTATTAATGATATAAATGCTTGGATGACCAGTAACTTAACACTGATAAAAATGTAGCTAATTTCTATGTCGACAATGTTAACATTGCTGGAGTCTTGGTTTGACCTTTCACCACTGTTAAAAACCAGGGTAAAATCTTTGATTCCTCTCTCCTTCCTTCCTCACATTTCTTCACTCACTAATTCTACCTTCTTTCACCACTGTAATATCGCTTGTTTACATCCCTTCTTAAATATGAATGATGCTGAGACACTGGTTCATGCCTTCATTACTTCGCGACTCGACTACTGCCTTTCTCCTTTCTATGGTCTACCAAACACAACAATACAAAAGATCCAATATATACAGAACTCTGCAACTAGGGTTTTAACTTTTTCAAAGAAATCTTCTCACATTACTCCCATTCTACACAGACTTCATTGGCTTCCCGTTCATTTTTGTATTCAAAGATACTCCTCATCACCTTTGAAGTACTTTATGGTCTCTCACTCCTGTATATTTCTGATCTCATTCATACCTACTCCCCATTTCACACACTATGATCTTCTGATACTGATCTGCTGTGAATTCCATGGCACAATTTAGCATCTTTTGGTGGACAGGTGTTTTGTATCTCTGCCCCCACACTCTGGAATTCTGTTCCCAAACACATTCGTGATCTCTCATCATTACATGATTTCCAAACCCTTAACCATTAAAAACACGTGGTTAAGTGCTAAGCTTAGCAACATGCTTATGTCAAACTATTGTAATTAACTGTGAATCTTCACAGGAACTTTATGTTCTGTTACTGTAGAACCAGACATATTTCAGTTAGCATGTTGCCTTAGTTTCGAAGGTAGCTGTGTGGGCGATGGCGCAATAAAGCTCACTAGGATTTGGACCAGAGCTACTGTGTTAATTTATGGCAGTCAGTGCCACCAATGTCAAGCTGGCATATCATTCTTGTAAAGTGTGATGTACGTCTCATTAATGTGCCTGAAATCATGGTTTGAAAGCTAGTTGCTTCACTTTTCATATTATTACCCCAAACCTTCTCCACTGGGGCACAGTGACAAATCTTAATAAACCCTTCAGTTCTGTATGACATCTTGAAATGTCGTGACCTGAAGGCTTTGAAACTAGCCAGCTTGCTCTTGTCAAAATTAATTTGCTGACAGGGAAGGGGTTCAACAGTCTGAATGCCGGGATCAGAGGTCATTGAGGTATAATGATATAAACTTATCAGGTTGCTACAAGTACAATATCAGTGTAATTTGTCGGTACATGTAAAATGACATTCCCATCATGTACTGAAAAAAGCTTCAGGTTGCAATTCTTCTATTTTTTTTTTTTTTTGTCTGTCTAGAATATTGCTCTGTAGATTGCATTGCTAATCAAATTGTGTGAGGGGTGGTACCGTGTGAATATATGTGTGTCATTACATGTACGTGTGTGTGGAAGGTAGGTGTGAAAGTGTGAAATGATTTCCTTAGCTTTTTATTCGGGCTGTATTGATCCTTGTTTAAAGGTGGGGTTAACGGATTAGTACTTCTGTCTTTTTCTGCAATCTTTCTCTCACATACCTCTTCTTCTTCTAGTTCATGACCCAATGTGGCATTCTAATTCCCACTGCAATGAGTTGTACTTGCAGTGATGGGATTGATTCTTCCAGTTTTTAATTATTTTGTTATATTGGCTATTTGCTCAGAGTTTCAGTTAAAATCCCTTTTAAATGGCCTAATTCCAAAAAGAGGTTCAGAGAGATTGTTGTCTGGTTAGATGTGAAGCAAGTGGAACAAGTCTTTGTTAAAATACTTTGCCTTATCCACCTCATTTTTGATGTAAGAGCGGGTGCGACCATGTAAAACTGAATGTGAAGGCTTCTTCTGTCTTTATTTTAGTGACTTTTTGTTTTACTGCAAGCTGGAATTATTTTAATTTATTATCATAACTGATAAATACATTGATTTGAAGTACTAATAGTTTTACCATTATTCTTCTAGTTATTATTGTGCTACAGAGATGATGTATTTTGTAGGCCAACCCATAAGTTAGTGTCAAATTATTACAGAAAATTAATTCTGTGACCAACAAAAGTTTATGATTTTAATTTAAACATTTTATTTATCATGATTATCTTCATACATGAACACAACTTTTATGAATTTTGAAGCCCATATACAATTGCCAGAACCCTTATGAAAATTAACCATGGTTTTACTATAAATATAACCAAAAACCATAGTTAAACCATGCATGGTAACCACAAATCAACCAGGGTTTTGCTGCACTAACCATACTTTAATCGTGGTATTTGCAGTAAAAATGTGGCTATACAAATGGTAATCAATACACCAAAAAACATGGTTACTACACTTTTACTTCAATAAAACTATGGTTAATTTTCGTAAGGGAAGTGAAATCTAAATGTAGGCTATAAATGAACGACACCACAGTCACATCAACACTTCAACACAAAGACTTTAATTATACAAAGACAATGCACTCAAATTACTTATAAACAGGAGAAAGTGTAACGCCAGGCCTGCCAAGTTTTGAGTTCAACTTGGAGTGATAATTTCCATGGTGGAATGGGTGGAGGTTTTGGTTGGGGATATGTGTCACTCCTGAAACTTTGCTGCATGTACAGGGTCTGTGGCCATTGGTCCTGTTAGCAGCATGAAAATCAAAACTTTTATTCCAATTCTGGATAGATTATGTAACCTAGAAAGCAAGCAAATACTGCTTCCATATAATCACTAAAAAGCTGCCACTCACTTCACTTTATTGCAGTCTCACAATGTTCCTTTATAATCAGTGAAGCTGCATTTAGAGGTGAGTGAATTCTGACCAACTTGAAGTGGTCAAACACGTGTTCAAGAAATCAACAGGTGTGTCTGTGATTGGCTACATTGCTCAGTGCTACAAAAACACGTAGTAAATAGAAACTTTTGATGCTTTCCAGAGTGCAAACACAAATACACATAGGAGCCTTTGCCAAATCTTTTTCATCAATATCCTATTATTACAGTTTTAACTGAGGGTGCTTTTGACTGCATGAGAAAATGTGAGAAACAGTGTCAGTTGTGTGAGTCTCATGCTGAATGTGTGAGAGTTAGAAGCCCTATGGTGGAATAGTCCCGCCTTCTAAATAAAAAAGCGAATCGCTAATCGTTAGAAGCTCCAGCTGCTATAGAAACTGTCGACATGCGCTAGGACTGTGCATGCATGTGCGTCTACCCTCAAAAATAAGCTTTTTTAAATGCTATTTTTGAGCATAACAAACAAAATTATTGAGACAGGTATTGTCAGATTTTTCATTGGTGATTTGAAATATGAAATTTTAATGTAAGCTTAGTGAACAACTTTGAAGAAATAGATGTTTCTCCATTCAACGAGATAGGAGCTGTACTCGATGAAGTTTAATGTCCTGACAACCTTTGTAGTCCCATTCAGCCACTTATTAGTAACCGCCTTTTTCAAGACAAAGCTTAAAACAAATCAAAAGAGGGTATTGACATATTTTATGTCGTAGAATAAGGAGCTTGTGTGAACCACAGACCTTATTTAAGGCATTTAACCAAAAACCAATTAAAAAAAAAACATTGACTCTGAGTGTGATGGAATCAGATGTGTTAAAACTTGAAAAATACGTCATCCCTGCAGCATTTTATAGTGGCTAATGAATTAATTGTCAGATGTGGGGAGTGTTCAAGAGAAACAGGAATATGAGGGATTGTGTGTTAAGTGGTTTTTACTGTCTTAAAGGGATAGTTCACCCCAAAATTAATGAAATTCTTACCCTCATGTTGCTCAAAACTATTTTTCCTCTTTGAAACAAAAGAGACAACAAAACCACCATGGTGGCTGCCATTCTCCTCTTGTCTGCCATCCAGTGCTTCACGGCTCATTACGGTAGTGGCGTAAATTAATTTATGCTGGTACATCGAAGAATCAGATGAACATTTCTGCCACCTACTGGACTGGAGTGTAAAGCGCTGGGAAATCAATGGCAACTTTTTACAATAGTTTGCTTAAATATTGAGTTGTTTTATACCAAAACTGATCTTGCTTGATTCCCCCAACTGGATATTCTTTAAATGATCTCCTTGTGCTCAACCGATGAAAGTAATATGGCTTTGGAATTAAATGACGGTGAGCTAATGACGCTGAGTCACTTTAAGTAAATTATTTTGAGTAAGGTGTGGTTTGATATTAACATTGTGCATGTTATACTATAATATCCTGACCATGACATCACTGATTAAAGGTGCAGAAGTTATGATATTGTGAGATGTGTACAAATGATTGTATAAATGTTAAGGGTGCATTAGTCCACACAACTCTTGTTACGAGTCTTAAGGTGATTAAATTCACATTTTTGAAACAATCCACCCCCTTTGTGGGTGCATCTGGTAACATTTATTATTACAAACAAATATCCCACACAGAGATCATTGCCCAAAGGGGAGTATTATGTTTTTAAGATGCATGTGTCTGTTTGTGTTCACAGTGCAGGAGAAATGCTCTTTTGTTTCTAAATATCAAATGAGATGTAGATGTGAATTAGTGCATTTGAAAGCATTTATGTGCATGTGTGTGTATCTGTGATACTTGGAGCCACTGAGGATGGAAATCAAGTCATGACCAAGGTGCTAAACAGAAACAGCAAAAACAAGTTAATGGTCACCGATTCCCATCTCGCTGCAAGTCCATCAGCCTCTGTGTGTCAGTTAGACTGTTACCTTATTGACCAACAGCTGTTAAGTCTTTCATTGACTTTCACTGACATGGGCAGTTGTTGATTAAGGGCCTTTTAGATAATAGATGATTAAATATATAATGTCTCTATGTGCTGAAACACTTTCTGATCTATTCGAGCATGTTTGTTCATACAGTGCATGTTTACAAATTTATATTCACTGTACTTTTTGCGGCCACTATATAAACTTTATAATAAATAAGGTGGATTTTATAAATACGTATATAAATTAGGTATATTTTACACACTATAAAATAAGGTAATTAGGACTTTATATATCAAAAACTTGATTTCTCTTGAAAACCACTGTATATCTCAAAATTGCAACTATATCTCATAATTATGATTATTTTTTTTTTGTAATGGGACTTTATATCTCACACTTAAACATGACTTTGTTACTTTATTCTCTCTGATGACGCATGCCAGCCTTCTCCAGTTGTTTAGTCTGCTTAAACTGACTTTGACTCGACGTTTTATTGCAACTTTATTTATTGAAATTTCAGTGTTATATCTTAAAATTGTGCCTTCATATTTCACAACTGTAATTTTATTTCTCATAATTCTTTTAATTCTTAAAATTGGAACTTTATTTTTTGTAATTTGGACATTATGTCTCACAATATGACTTAATATACCAGGATTGCAACTCATTTCTTGTAATCATGACATTTCTTTTTGCAATTGTGACTTTATGTCTCACAGTTGTGCAAACGTTTAGTATGGATGCACAATAGCGATGTACTTACCTTAAGTGACAATACATATTTTACAGTGTGACTTGTTTTTTTTTTTTTATTTGTTTTTTTTACTTTTTCTTACAATAGCTTGTTTTATTTCATTTTGAGGTAGAAACATGTACAGAATCTAAATATATTACTTGGCTCTTCATTGAATTTGTTATGTATATAAATGAAACATTCAAAAATATTGTGCTAAAATGTTATATTATTTGTATTGTAGAAAAAGTGCCTTTTGCATGTAATAGCATTATATGAATATTGACTTAATCCGTTATTGATACCACAGTAGTGCAGACATATTTTTTGACAAACCAAGACACCTCTCAACACACACACACACACACACACACACACACACACACACACACACACACACACACACACACACACACACAC
>JAUZSZ010000101.1:25433338-25444171 GCA_034780575.1 Labeobarbus marequensis | reverse complement strand
CAACCAGTGGTGCATCATGCGCTCTTTGTCTCAGATATTGAACAGAGCATCTCTGCTTCATTGCAACACACTCTCACGCAGGAGGAGATTCATTGGCAGAGTCTAGCCTCCTACTTGAAAGCAATCAGTGTCCTTTAGAGAGGGCCGGTTAGAGATGCGGGATTGAGGAGGCAATAATGAGCTTTATTACCGCTTATCTGCTGTATTTGAGGCACATCTGGGCTGAGACTCTGTGATTGATTTACTGTCACTTGTAAGTTAACTGCAATAACCCTCTGGGATCTATATTAATTACACTGAAGCTAGTTATTTCTATTTAGATGAATGTCTCCATAAAGGGGCTGATGGTGTTTTTCTTAAAGGGAATGATGAAAATTGCATCATTTGTTCACCCTCATGCTGTTTCAAATCTATTTTACATTATTTTCCTGTTGAACCCAAAAGGTGAATTTTTGAAGAATCTTCAAGCTGCTAATTTCTATATAACAACAGTTAAAGTGACCGTGTCAGTGCTAAAACATTGCCCTCTTCTGAGGTCCTTCTGAATAACAATGGCAGATAGATGAAAGAACGTTCTTCCTCTGCTTTCTTGTTTTTTGGTACAAAGATACCCTTTTCACTTTGAATAACGATCAGCATTTGTGTTATGCTGCTTCGTGTTTACTGGAGGAAAAGTTTCTCAATGCTGAAGAAATGTAGTGTATTGTTCTACCTAGTCAACAGAATTTTAATTAAACTATGGCTATGCTAAGCTATTAGGCTAAGCTGTTAGCTTGTTAACCCATGTGAAAAAAAAAGTGTTTCATTGTATGGAATGTACACTTGTAGTGCACTTGAAATCTTAAAAGTACTTAAAGAGAGACACTTTCATGATTGTTACATTTAACGTACATTTAAAAATAATAATAATAATAAAAAAAAAACCTTCAGCGTTTTCAAAATGAGAGCTTACAATCATAAATAAATTTGAATGCACATAATCTAATGAATTATTCATTAATGGCAATCACAGCCATTATTGTCATGGTGATTATGTAATCTCTCCAGCTTTATGCAATAATTGCATCTGGCGTCTGCTGTTAAATGTCATTTGGCTGTTTGAATGCAGAATTACATTTTTACATTCCTTATTCCTCTCCTGTCGAATCGAAGTCATGGGAGGCTCATTCAGTTCAATCAGGGATGTTTCCCTGATTAAGACACTTTCTCCAGTAAGGTGGCTCATTTGTAATTTCAGGTTTTAAAGACTGTTAACAAGTGTGACCTTTTTTCCAGCAAGAGTAGATTGATTCGGGAGACATTTGCAATTCCATTTGGTGCTGAAATTGCACACTTTACTTTTAGGTCATTAATTGCTTTGACTATTCATATTGCTTAAGGAATTATTAACTGCAATGTATTTACTATGATTGGCTCATTATTTTCTTAGCCAAAAGAGAGACAGGCGGAGGCCAAAGTGAAAGAATTTATTCTGATATGTAGCTGAATGTATTTTAGCTGTAAGTCTCACGCGGGTTTGAGGAAATGAGACAGGTTTAAAGCAGCAGGATTCTGCTCATAATTAGATTCTCACCCATTGTTAAACCTTACTGGGCTATTCATCACCTGCCAGTGTGCTTACATGCAGGCTTAGTAGCTATTACTGCAAAACCAGAGTGCTTTAAGAAATCAAGAGGCATCGGTGGATGGAGAAAATCTATGAGACAGATGGAAGGAGTGCGAGTAAGTGCTGCTTTAATTATCAGGTTCTGTGCTCAAATTGTTTTACAGACAATTATGAGTTTCCCATTGTTGGATATATATGCCTTTGCCATGTGCCTTTGGTGCAACAAGTGTGTTGCGCAGTGGCGCTGCGGGGCTCAAACCAGAAACCTTCAAAGTACCAGCAGCACTGAGCTTTAGCCACTTAGCCTGCAGTTCCATAACAGTTTCATAACAACATTGTATAACATCATGGAAGTTTGTTCCAGTTCTGTGTCAGTTTCTGGGTTAAGATATTTTGTACAGTACCAGTTATTATTTTCATTTAGCTGGTTATTTCTCTGTTCTGTATACATATAAGTCACCTTCTTTGGGAAATAAATATTTTTGATTGATATTAATATTTTAAACAAAACCATAAATATAATTTGAGAAAAACAAAACATATATACAAATAAGAATTACATTTTGGTCCAAAGTATATATATTTTTCAGTGGACAGATGGAAGGATGGATAGATGTACTAAGATATTAATTACGTTTTCTAGTAATAATGACTATGGGTTTTCTAGATTGACTAAATTTATGGATGCTATGCTCCAAAAGTTGCATAAATACTTCCAAAAACATGTAACACCAACCAAACATTAAAGCATGGGGCCATAAAATGGGCCAGTTACGTCATTTGTGAAGTCAAGCATTATAGCACAAACATATTTGTTTGAGTATAATCATGTTGCTATTTGCATTGTGTTGTCTGAATGGAATTCCTCTCTGTTAGAGATACAAGCTGTCTGCTATTATTACAATGCTGATGTATTTCTTATAAATATACACTCAGGCTACATGCTGATGCATTAAAAATTCATAACGCAAGCTGCAATCAGACTTAAAATGTATGATGCATTTGTTGCCTGTGTGATGCATTTGCCTTTTTTGGGGTGTTAGTTAGATTGTCCAAAAAAGAGATTTATTAGAGAATGTTTCATAATTCACTGCTTTGGTGTTGGATGTGCTGAATACAAAGAGGGAGATGAAGAGAATGTGTTCAAGTAATGAAATGACTAAAGTCGAAAAGACCAGAACAAAAGAAATATCAAAGAACAGAACAAGGAGCTTCAGTCTGTCACTGTCCTGTTTTTCTAATAATGGTATTTTTGTGAACAAAGAGATTGCTTTACTTTTAATGTAGATCACTTGAAAAGGTCTGTATTTTGTTCTGGTTTCTAACAAAATGCTTCATGTTTTTATGTCACTGTATAAGCGTCAGGGTGGGTAAAAGATAGAATTTGATTGGACGGACCAAGTGTAGACTTATGGAAGCCCATTTCTGCCACTAAATGAAAAAATTCAAATGGTTATTGCGACTTTTTATCTACATCTCACAATTCTGATTTTTTCCCCCTCAAAATTATGAGATATAAACTTGCAATTACAAGTTATTAACTCAGAATTGTGAGGTTATAAAGTTATAAAGTCCAGTTCTGAATGAAAAAAACACTTTCTTACATTGCGATTTTATATCTAACAACTTTGACTTTATTTCTCAGAATTGCAAGATAAATATCAAGCAATTCTGATTTTATAGCTTGCAACTGCAAGTTTGTATCACGCAATTCAGAGAAAAAAGAAAACAAAATTGTTAGATAAAAGGTTGCAATTACCTTTCTAATTTTTTATTCAGTGGTGGAAACTGGCTTCCATACAGTGTGAAGGTTACAAAATGACTGGACATTTAACTTGGACTGGAGTTTCTTTGAATGCACTCTCATACATAAACACAGACTCTTTACTGACAAGAGTTTGAGGTTGTAGTTTGATTATTATGATTATTAGTTGAATGAATGAAATTCCTGTTGTCTTTGTGCAGTATTGTCAGTTGCACAGCCTGAAAAATTCAGATGGGGTAACAGTGGCGGGAATTCTTTGTTCTGCTTAAGTTTGAGAATGCTTAATGGAGAATGGGTGTTTCAGGGAAAATGCGGCCGAGTTGCTCCTGTTATATTTTCCTGTTCATTGCATTGTAAATGATTTTTTTATTGCATAAGAGAGTAGATAGTTAATTCTGAATGATATGATCAAAGGTTTCTTCTACACTTGATGTTTATGGGAAAATGTTAAATATTGTATGTGAATTTGTCCCTCCCCATAGGGTAATGGTGCTGGCTGGCTGTCTTTGTGTTAGTTATTTGAGTTCTTTTTCATATATTTTTGATGTTTTTGTATTAGAATTTCCCCTTTTTTGTCTATTTTTTTCATTAGTGTTATATTTTTGAGTAGCAGATTATTCATGTTTTTCAAGTTTGAATAAATATAAATTTATATGAAACTTTTTGTATTCTCACACTTAGTGTCACTTGCTAATTGTTTTTTTGTTTTTTGGGTTTTTTTTTGGTGTACATTATTGGGTTAACATAACATATAGACTATTACAGGTTACACTTTACTTGAAGGGGTGTGCATAAGACTGACATGACAGCTTCATGAATATGAAGGTTTTTTATGCATGTTTATGACAACTGTCATTAAGTGCCATTCGCTCAGTTATGTAATTTTTAAAGCAAAGATGACATTGTTTGAGATGTCTTTGTTATGGGCTAGGGTTAGGGGTAAGGTTAGGTTGGGGTTAGGTCAAATAATGTCATCTTAAAAAATTAAAAATTACATAACTGAGCGAATGACACTTAATGACAGTTGTCATAAACATGCATAAAACCTCCTTCATATTCATGCCCCTTTAAGTAAAGTGTTAGCAAAACTTTTGTTTTGGATGTGATTAATCGTTTGACAGCACTAAAATAAATATATTTAAAAATATATAAAAATATATAAACTATTTATATAAAACATACACAAATACATACATACATACGTATATATATATACACACATATACATACATACACACACAGTTTAATTTTTTTATATATTATTGTTTTTATTATTGGATTTGTTATGATTAATCTCCAATCTTGTCTCCAGATATAACACAGACGATATTTAAGGTGATAAAAACAGTTATTTTTGAATAATCAAATCTGGGATGAAAATATTAATTTATTAATTTAATAACCTCAACTTGATGTGATGACTGTATTGGGAAGTGAAGGTAAGTGCATGAAAGCAGTGCAGTTTTATACAGTCTTCACTCACAATGTTTTATGAGAAGTATAACCTCATCCAATGTTACTGCTCCTTAACACAATATGTTTGTTTGCTATTCTTGCATTTCTTTAATAAAAAGCTGGTTCGCCTCTGAAGTGTTGTACATACACATACTGCATGTCTTGTGTGCTTCTATTTAAATCATGACATATCATCATACCCGACTAATGATTGTAAACTGTGGTTGATATGTTGTGATGAAACAAACATCTGTGATGAAACATACATCAGTAAATCACAATAACCCTGTGCTATAGACACTGCCATTCATACAGGTTACAGCAGGAGTTATTTTACACTGCTATTTGAAGCTTCCTCTTTTCCAATGCAAAAGCGTGAAAAAGGCCTATAATATTAATGGATCCTTGTGTCCACTCACCTCTGTCTGTTCCATTTGTGCCAAAACCATCTGATGTGTTGACATGGTGAACATAGTCTGTGGATGCGAAATATACAAGCAGTTACACAGACGTACCCAGAAAACATCGACAGTCCATCGGTTAGTGGACAGCAGAACAAATGAGGAATGGTGAAGAAAACAAACGCTTACTGTAAATGAATTTCCCTGTATTGAACAGGAAGTTGGACATGAGCACCCAGTAGACCACCATCGCACCAATCAGTGACACCAGAGAGAAAACAAGACTCGACCATTTTCCGAATCCCCCAAAGTAATATTTACACACATCAGGAAACTCCCAGTCTGAGGTGTCTACATACGCTGCAAAGACAGAGCTGCGTGTTACACAGGACTCACGCTAAACACCTGCTGCTCTGGTCCAACAGTGGAAATACAGTACGCAGGCTTACACAAATCAACATCCCATTCATTTGCTCCATAGAGAAACAGATTTTTTAATTTTTAATTCAATAGTGTAGGAACATATGAAAACAGATCTGGCAGCAACTGCTGAGGTTGTTAAATGATGGCTTCACGAAAACAACGAAACGAAAACATCAAAGCAGGCACACCACGGCTCCATAGATAGAGAAGTATTCAATTACGTGCTCACCACAGGTGACGTTTCGAGCTATCTCTGGAGCTGTAGTGTGCCTACTTTGATGTTTTCGTTTTCGTATTCATGTGTGGTGGAGCACCCACATTGAGATTTTTTGGTCTAATTGATGTGCGCTCTAGGACTGGTTTTTGTTTCACAAACAAAGAAACAAAATGTTCTGACGTTTAAGCAGGATCTGAACTCTTGCGTATCAAACAAACTTTCTAGCCCTGGATTATCCTTTCCGTCACATAAAGAAATACCAAAACTGTCATTAGGTGCATAACGCCCCTGGTTGAACATTAAACTGAGAACGGTATAAAGATCTTATTAACCAAACTAGATCAAGAAACACTTTAAGTTGACTTGAGAGAGCCAGACCAGAAAGTTCGAAATGTTTAAAAAGCTTAAAAAGTTTAAGAAGTTTAAAAATGTTTGATGGTTTTCAGTCTGAAATAGTTTGAAATTTAAAGTAGTTTTAAAAGCTTAAAGTTTGAATGTTTTGAAAGCAATAAATAGATCGATAGATAAGAAATAGACCTCAGAGTGTTTGCTAGGGTATTCTAGGCGGTTGCTAGGGTGTTGCTTTGCAGTTGCTAATGCACCCGGGTCGGTTGATAAGATGTTGCTATGCAGTTGCTAGGGAACCCAGGGCAGTTGTTAAGGTGTTGCAACATTGTTGCTAGGGTACACTGGGTAGTTGCTAAGGTGTTGCTATGCAGTTTCTAGGGTGCCCAGGGTGGTTGCTAGGGTGTTGCTATGCGGTTGCTAGGTTACCCTGGTTGGTTGCTAGGTTTTTAACCAAATAATGGATGTTTTTGTCTAAAAGCTACACTGAGTCACTGTATCTCTCATAACTTGACCCTTTTGTATTGGGGCTGTAAAAAATGAGAAAGAAAGAATGTTTATTTGAGAGCGGTCATGTGGTTGGCTTACGAATGGACTTTGTGGACTTTAATACTCTGTAGCAGCAGTAGAGCGTCAGCAGGCCCATAAGAACAATAATGATGATGCCCAGAGTGAAACCAGCCTAGAAACAGAACAAAAAATAATTTATCTTCGTAACAGCCTGCAGTGAGGAAAGGAAATTCACAAGAAAAACGTAAACTTACTTGTTTTATGCCCCATGGCATACTTAATATAGATGTTCCCATCATGGTGTTCCATATGGCGAAGCTGCACACACACACACAAAAATTTAAATCAAAAGGTGTTTCAATAACTGCTTGTACATTTCTAGAAATATGACCATGTAAATCTGCTCTGCCTGTCTTTACTCCACTAAAACTAATTTAAAAAATAATGCTCTCTCCATTTATCATGTTTGCAAATAACTGTGCTATTTAAGGCAATTATTGGTTGGTTTTCTGATTAGTCACATTCTAGCTCTGTATCTTTTTTACACTCTATAGCACTGTAATTCACAGGTAAACCTGCTCTGTGGCAGGTCTTCATAAAGCAATGCATTAAAACCCTTTTTGAAGTTGGTCTTACACTGTGACAATGCTGGGGTTTTTGGCAGTACTGTCGCCCCCCTGCACTTTGAACGCTGTTCCCAGTGGACTGTAGATATAGATTTCCTCAGGAGAAGGAATCACATGATCTGGAGGTACCTGATGAAGATAAGGCACATAAACAAATGCATTACATCACAGTGCCTTTCATGTTATACAGGACAAGATTGCAACTTCAGGAGTCCCCAAACAAATGATGCATTGTCCTGAAATACTGGTGGAAAGCGGAATTTGTGGTTGAAGACTGTGTTAATCTGTATTTAGAGATGCATCCTCCACAAACCAAATCAGGCAAAACAAAACAAAAAAGGAAATCAAAGCCATGGGCTAATTCAATTATACACAGACAAAAAAACAACAACAGACTTCTCACAAATATCTGTGAAATAAAGCAGCATAAAGAGGTTTCACCCACATACAAAGAGCAGGATGATCTCACAATCATGACATTTTGGCTTGAGACTAATTGGAATATAAATATGTACACTGTTTAAGTCACAGTGTAAGCTAATGGATCAAAATTAAAATTCTGTTATTGTTTGCTCACTCTCATGTCATTCCAAAGCTGTACTTTGTTTCACAGAAATAGGACATTTCTACAAGTTTTGAAAGACATAAGAGTGAATTTTTGGGTGAACTATTGCTTTAAGGCTTTATTAACCTTCATTGGACAGGTGTAGAATGAATGTTATGACTGAATGAATCATTCTGAATCATTTTTCTGATTCACAATTCTTCATTTTCATGTGTCATTTTAAAGTGTGACTAAAACAAAAAGCCTTAAATTCACACAAAGGAAGACCATTGAGTTAATGAGTACTTAAAGTAATATATTTTCCATTCTAAATGTGCAGCCACATATACCGTTGATCTGCTAATTTTTTTCAGTAGGAATCCATGCATCTGTGAATTTCATGCGGGGGTAAAAGATTTCACTAAGCAGACTTCTCAGTGGGTTCAAGTTGGTTGCATGGATTTGCTGTGCTGACCAACAGAAAGCTGCTTGGTCTGAAAGTGGCTTCTATGTAAGCTGTAATTCATCACGGTTTTACCTCTTACTTAGAAAAAAAAACAAAACGATGTATCTTTTTCCCCCACAAAGTTTCTGCCATAAAATTCAGCTAATGTGACCTCACCTTGCATAAACGGTCTGTATAAACGGTATTAGTAGCTTATCTCTGGCATTAACTTGATAACGTGCAACATGTAATGGACAAAAATATTTGCCATAAAATTATAAAAAGTGAAACACAAAGAATTCTCAACTGATCAAGTTAAGTGCCTTGTTGCTTGATTTTAGTTTTCTGTGTTTTGTGATTGATTCTGTACCTTCAAATAAAACATTTTTCAATTATTCTTTTAAAGATTGCTGCAAATGAGCAAGAATTTTTAATAAAACACGATGTGAATTTACTAGGAAAAGGAGTGTGCTTAAAGGGTGCAATAATTTACCCATTAGGCACAGCCGGACTTTTTTGTATTTAATGATGTATATCTTAATTGAAATGCTTTTGTCATTTAAAATAAAATTAAATATTATTGTGTGAGAAATTAATAATTTACTTTAACATAACTTGTACTGAAACCGATATCTTGTGCACTAAAAACATTAGATTTTGGTGAGCTTAATAGGTACATTTAACCTAATGGACAAAAATATTTGCCATTGTGCAAATTATAAAAGTGAAACCCTAAGCATTCTCAAACACTAATAAAACAAATGTGCATTTTACGGAATTTGTATATTCACTTAAAATTCTCAAATTTTTCTGTAAATATGTGATTTGAATCTGACATGCACGGTGACTGTAGTTATCGCAAATAATCGCAACAGGCCTAAATAAACCACATATAGGTATTTTGATACATTTGTTCATCCAGACAGTGCAGCAGCATGCAGCATGCAGTGGTATTTGTAGTGAAATGTAATGAAGAAAGCGAACACACCAGCAGTCGGTCTGAAGAGGCTGTAAGACGGCCGTAGTAATGAACTCTGCTGCTCAGCGCCGCAGCTTCAGCGGACACCCGCTCCTGAGCATCATTATCTCCCACTATGTTTCTGGGCTCCACATGGAACGGCCTGAAAGACAAAGCAAACAGGACCCTGAGGTGGGATTCATAAACACCTCAGAATGAGAAAGCTGATCTAGGACATGCTCTTTACAAGATGTTTGGCGATTTCACATCAGCACAAGACTAACAAGAACTATTATTGTATAAATTAAGGGGTCATCAGATGCCCATTTTTCACAAGTTGATATGATTATTTAGGGTCGTAATGAAAAGCCTGTAACATAGTTTGGTTAAAATTTCTCAATGGTAGTGAAAAACAACACCGTTTTTACCCTGTCAAAAACAGCTCTGTCTACAGCACGCTGTCTTATTGCATGTTGCTTTAAATGCAAATGAGCTCTGCTGAACCCACCCTTCTGAGAGACTGCACATTATTAGGAAAGGCGGTTTGCAAAGATTCATTAAAAAAAACAACTTATACTCACTTTCTTCTGTAAGTGAGGCTGGATCACGAATGACTCGTGTGAACAAACGCATTTAGGTAGATCGGGGACACATTACCTTCAAAAACAAAGCTAATCCACTGCATCTTCAGCGGCTCAGATGTCAGGAGTAAATTACAAATGCTAAGTTCATTATAACATCCAACAACTAAAGACCTCAATCGCTTAATCTGAGACATTCTTGTTTTTCCCTGCACTGGAGTCGAAAAAATTAAGGAATGATGACAGATCACTCAGGGCGGGTCTAAGGTAAAATGCTACTGTCAATCAACAACCGTGGGAGAACGTGACGTCACACAGACAAGAATCTACGAACAGCTTGATTTGAGAAAGAGGAAATGATTTAAAGGGATTAAAAAAAACACTGGGTGATTTTTATCATTATAGTCAACACACATTTCAGTTCTAACAACTTGTAAAAGTGCATGTTGCATCCGATGACCCCTTTAAGTGTAGGGATGATCCAACCCTAATCAAACACACCTACAGCTAATTAAGATCTCCAGGATCACTTGATACCGGTCGGTGATCTGGACATGAACTCTGCAGGGAGCTAGATCTTCAGAAACAAGACAGGGCACCGCTGCATTAACGTGTTTTGTAATATTGTGCAAGTGGAGGTACAGGAGGGTTTTTGCACATAGCGCTACGTCTTAGACAGTATTTGTGAAATACCAGACTGCGTTAATTCAATCTGGCCAGTGATGCTAATTATTCCTGGAAGGAAACCAGTGACTAAGTTGACAAAAACAAATGTTCAGAGTAAGCGTTAGAGTAAATTTGAAATTCAAAAATTCTTTGTATGTTTTGCTCAGAAAAACAATGCATAGCAACACTTCAGAAGATGAAAACATTCTATGCATCTTTACCATTCCTGACTATATCTGAAATTTCACCTAAAATATTAGCAATAAGATGTTAAACTAAAGCCAGCAGAAA
>JAUZSZ010000101.1:25288948-25312331 GCA_034780575.1 Labeobarbus marequensis | reverse complement strand
TGCAGAATAAGGCATTAATATGTGCTTTATAAGTACTAATAAACAGCCAATATGCTAGTAATATTCATGCTAATAAGCAGCTAGTTAATAGTGAGAATTGGACCTAAAAAGTGATACCAACAATTGATAGTAATTACTTCTGTCCAGCTTTAAAACGGACCAAAAACAAAATATATCAAATAATAAAAGTTGTGCATAGAACTTAAATATGTATTTTATCGAAACTGAATGAAAATGAAAATTTTCATCATTTTCTTACCATCATGTTGTTCCAAAATCTTTTGAAGAGACACGATCACTTCATATGATTAACAGATTTAATGTAGGCTTTTATTCACATAAAAATATTGCTCAATACACATAACTAGAGCACATCAAATATGGTAAATCGCGGCTCAAGAATAAACCTCATTGGCTCTCGCACATCAAGTATTCACGGTTGAGCTGATGTTTGACAGCCTTAAGGCTCGTTCACACCGAGAACGATAACTATTATGATAACAATTTTAGCATCTGATTATCATAAGCTTGTGCTGCACTTTAAACACTCAAACTTTTTAAAATGCACTCTGACTGGTTATCAGTGTTTTTATCGTTTTTCAGCTAGAAAACTGTTTTGAAAGTGAAACCAGATGTATTATTTTTTTAGTGCCATTATCGTTATAGTTGTGATGTGGATTCTGCAATGATTTTTTAAAGCAATGTTATTGTTATAGTTATCATTCTTGGTGTTAACAAGCCTTTAGTCTGAATATAGTTTATGAGTTGTATGGAGTACTTCATGATGCTTTTATGGTCTTTTATTTTTTTCTTTTGAGCTATAAAATAAACAGTGTGAACTAAACAGTTTTGTGAAAATTCATAATTTCTCTTAAAAATAACGGAATATGGGATTAGAACTTCAGCATGAGTTAATGAGTAAAAAAATGACAGAATCTTAATTTTTGGGTTTAAATATTTCTTTAATTTCATTTTTTTTTTTCATTCTACTCCCTTTTACATGAGCATTTAAAGTGATATTTACACAAGCTGTTTTCTGCTTGTGTCATTGTGGACCTGTAGCGTCTGTGTTTCTCATCAAGGTGTTCTCCAGCTGGGAGACATTAGTCCTCTTCCTCTCCACACCGCATACACACTTTACCATCTGGAGTGTGTTTGAGGCCACTGCAGTGCATACACATATGCACGCGCACACACAGTAACGTGCATCAACATGGTTTATACAAACATTTGAGTATAACCAAGCAGTATGCTTGTATTTATTTAAGCAGTATTTATTTTGTATTTATTTTTTTAACTGATCCATATTATATCGATAGTAGTGCATTCATAGGAGCTCCAGGAGTGTGAGGGGCTTCCGTTAAGGGGCCCTGCAGCTTTCCGTAGTAACCTCCCCCAGCACTCTTCCCAGTCTCTCGTGGTTTCTTTTGTTTAACAAGAGTCTGGCACAATTGTTCGCTTACATTAAGTGATTGTGAAAAGGAAGTCAGGCAGACTGTGAGTGTAGCAGCTCACATCTGGGCCTCTGTAGGCTGAGAAGCCATAACCTCTTATTAATTTTGCCCAACCTAAATCTAATTTAATCAAGAAGAGCTGTTACTGCAGGAGTGTCTGCTGGATCTTTATAGGCCAAGTTCACCTCAAATATGAAAATCCTGTCATCATTTACTCACCCTCAAGTCATTCCAAACCCATATAACATTCATATTTCTGTGAAACACATAATGAGATAGTAGTCAAGGACAAAAAAGGCAATATAAAGTACTATAAATTACACTTCCGTGCTTCTGAAGCCACATTTAACTGTGTGACAGTCAGATTAATAAGAATAAGTGCATATTCACAAACAACAAAAATGTTGCAAATATCTGCCATAGTTAATATAATATAGACAAAAAACAAATATATTAACAAAAATATACATTTATTGAAGACTGCTGGTTTGTAGAGATCCATGTTGCTTAGCAGACATATGTTTTTTAATAGACTGAAGTTTTCTGGCAGTTCATAGAGCGTTTGTCTTGAGAAGAGGTCTGTATTAGTGGACATGGAGTGGCCTGTTTCCCACACTCCACCATGAAACACACTGTTCTCCACGGCACTAATCTCGTGCCTGACTGATGTTAAACTGACCTGATGGGGATTTGCTGCCAACTCACTCCGTTAAACTTCCTCAGCCTTTCACTGAAATTATCTTAAAAGACAATCAGGCCTCTAATGCATCTAGCAGTTTTCTGCTTTTACATGTTGGGCTACAAGAAGTTTTTGTCTATAGAAGCCTGTGATTGAAGAGTTTTACTTTTGTGCACACTAACAAAATTTTTTTTTCTAAATATTTCCTACAATATGGGATAACTTCAACTGCATTTGGGTCTGCACACTTAAATCACTTTTTTATTTTCCTCGACAGGTTCGAGAGCACATGTGGACCATCATAATGGAGTCGGTGGTACCGTCAGACAAAGGCAACTACACCTGCCTGGTGGAGAACAAATACGGCAGCATCAATCACACCTACCAGCTGGACGTAGTTGGTCAGTCATGGTTCTTTTCTCATCTTACCTCAACATTTTGAAATTTAGTTTAATTTAAATGTAATCCCCCTCCCAACCCCCCCCCCCCAGTCCAAATTTTTTGTTGCTCTTTGGATGTGAGCAAAGTGTGTTGGTCATCCCTTCCCCACTAGTTCAGCTGCAATGATTTATTGCTAAACCTCTGATTAAATCGATTCACGTTTTTTTAAGCAAAGCACAGGAGATGGCAAATGATCCCCAAGAGAGGGTCACAGAATCACTGCAATGTTTACTCGAGTCAATCAAATGCAAATGGGTGTTGTTCACCACGCAGCTAATGCTTTGGCACAGCACCACTAATGGTTACCATTACTTCCCTGAAATGAACCGAAGTAACGGTTGGCTTTACACTTTGCGTGCGAATGTCTGTGTGCTTGTCAAGGACAGCCACGCGGACTCTGTTGATGGTGTGTGTTAAATGATCCATTGCAAATACAAAGTGTTTGCTTGATGCCGTGGATGAGATAGAGACGTGGTTAGTGGCTCAAGATGAGATCAGAGAATTTGGAATAAAGTAATTTAAACACTGATTGGCTGACATGGACTTGACTGATGCCTTCATTAAGTAGCAAATAAATCAGGGCTACACCCATGTTGACGGAGCCCACTGTGACATCATTTGCACCATATATACACATTGATATTTGTGTCATCAAGTCCTCCTGGGAAGGTCCTGTTTTTGAGTTTAGTGGTTGAAATTATGAAGTAATGACACGTGTTTGATTTTGATGAGAAAGTAGTGGACACATTGGGACACACTGACACATTCTTTTTTTTCCCCCTCATGAAAGGTTTATTTATTTATTTATTTATTTTTTTTTTTTTCTCCTCTCCCCTAGTACCAAAAAATAGAGAGCGAAAGAATGCATGTTAGGGGTGTAGTTCATTCTAAAATATATTATTCTCATGAAGCCACAGAGATTGAGAAAGGGGAAACAAAGGAGATTGATTGAGAAATATTTTTATTTAGAAATTGTAGTTTTTCGAAAGTCAGATTTGCATGGGACCAACTACTACAAAGAAGTTCAAACCAGGACCTGTGGGCCATAGTTGTCCCATGATGACCTTTGATTTGGCCTGCCATGCCATATCACAAGAGCAGGAAATGTAGGGAAGAAATTTATAATTGATGCATTATCTTCATTTGTAATTTCTTTATTTTAATGTTTTTTTTTTTTGTGTAATTTATTTTCAAATTTAAATGTATAGAAAATAAGATGTACATTTTAATATAATAGTCAAAAACAAATGGTTCAACTTTATATATAAAAAAAAGTTTCATATTAAAAAAATTAAGGGTTTGTATTGACTTAAAAGTTTAGTCAACTTAAAATGTTATGTTGTGCTAGTTGAGAACTTGGATATTTGAGTTTACTAATAGTAAAATTTGAAAGCAGCATCAACTTTTTTTTAAGCAGTGTAGTACAATTTTGGACACCTCTGGACTGTGAGAGCCTGTGGCTGATTGTATGTAGAACCACAGACTGGTCAGAAGGCCTGAGAGATGGGCTGTGGCTTAAAATAACATTTCCACTCATTTCCACCAAATTATAGCAATTATAATAAACATTTAGCCTGCATGTAAAAGAGGCTGCTGCTTGCAGGCTATATGACATTAGTGTTTATTGAACATCTGTTGAATATCCCATTTGCCATAATGCAGATTCCAATTTTGATTTCTGGAGAGTGGAAAAGGATTAAAAATCACTAAAATTTTTATGATAAATGTGTTCAGTGTGTTTGTATGTGTGTTTTATTCAGAGCGTTCACCGCACAGGCCGATTCTTCAGGCTGGGTTGCCTGCTAATCGTACGGTAGTGGTGGGGAGTGACGTGGAGTTTGAGTGTAAAGTCTTCAGTGATCCTCAGCCTCACATCCAGTGGCTGAAGCACATCGAGGTCAACGGCAGTAGAGTCGGCTCTGATGGACTGCCGTATGTTAGGATCTTGAAGGTAAAAACCATTTAATCAGTCAACCTAAATGTTTGATTAAAGTGTTGTCTATGTCAAGTAATGCTTTCACCGCCATTAATGGAATTTTCCATCATTTATGAGACGAGGCTTTGAATGTTTTTACTGTTATACAGTAGGAGGTACTATTACATATCATCTTAAAGAGTGCAGAATCTCTGGGTCAAAACAAGCGAAGAAGCAGAAATAAATGATAGCATATAGTATATGTAAGCATATACATATATAAAATAATGCAATAATCAAACATTAAAAAGCATATTAATGAAAACTGCCAATTGCTACCAAATGAAATGATGATCCAGGAAGTGGCTGGCAACATTTCTTTTAATAATAAATGCTAACGGGGAATATTAATATTTTGAATTAAATTTTATTTTTATATGTTCAGTTTTTATTTGAACTTTTGGTTAATTTGATTTTATATATTTCTGTTTAGTTTTAATTTATTTCAGTTTTAGTATTTTTAGTAAATTTAGAAATTCTAAAAACTTTATTTCAACTATATTTAAATGATTGAAAACAATTTAAGTTTATTTCAAATAAATGTGTTGACACACTGCCAATGGAAATCTATGAAGCAAACATAAACCAGTTTCCCCGTGAAGTGTATATTGACTTATTTGTCCATCTCTGTGGTAACTGATGCTGCCACACAGTTATTTTAAACACAAATATCAGAAATTAGTGTTATCCATAGATCTTTACCTTTTCTGTTGCTGTTAAACGTCTTTGTCCAAAATTGTTTGCCCACGTCGTTTTCAAAGTAACTTTCACCATATTTCTTCACCTCTATGGACAGAGCACCTGAGCAAATGGAGCAGGACTAACAGCTTTTGGGGAAAATATGAGCCATGTTCTTGGCAGACTGTCATAATGTATTTCATAAGAGCAGTAATGGCAGGTGTTGTCCTTCAGTGACTGCTGGGATCACAGTGACTTCAATGTTTGACTTTGTGCTTGATCTCTGACATATGTTTGACCTCTGCAGCACTCTGGGGTCAACAGCTCGGATACACAAGTCTTGACGCTGTACAACGTGACAGAAGAAGAAAGTGGGGAGTATATATGTAAAGTGGCCAATTATATAGGCCAAGCCAACCAATCAGCATGGCTCACCGTCGTTAAACGCTCGCAAGGTAACACACGACCCCTGCTTCAGAGATTCACGAGTCCAGAAAGAGGCAGACATACACAGTTAGATGGAGGTAGAGACAGCGGTTATCAAGTTCTTAGGTGACCACGACTAATCTTCTCACTTCGTCGCTCTTTTTTTTTTATTTTCTGTGGTGCCGTAAATGATGCCATGGAAAATCCCAGCAGAGCAACTGGAAGTGTTTTGGCTTTTGTTTACACTGGACGTTTCCTTCTCTCCATCTCTGTGCTACACTTTGCCCTCCTAATAAGGGTGCGTTTCATGCCCTCTGAAGAATACTTTCGCTCTCTTGCACTTCAAAAGCGTTTCAGTGGCACCTTGGGAATGTGCCTGTCTAAATTCCTTAAGCTCGCTCAAGGGTTTATTCTCTACCTGGCTCCTTTTTGCTATTCCTTTGTTTCCCTAATTAAATACTGCAGTCTCTCTTTCTTCCTCGTAGGGTTGTCACAAGTGCAAACACTGAACTGATACAAATACCAGTGAAAATTCATGAAAAAAATTACATAACTCTACTAAATAATTATATGAAAAGCATATAGTTTTGATATATTTATCAAGTTTTCAAGTAAAAGTTTAGAAATGTGAAGAAAGGATACAATTTAACATTTCATGGTATATTTGATTGCTTTTGCATTACAAAAAAGAAGAAAGTGTTATAATAATAATAAAAAAATAAACACTTAAAACACACATTTGTTAGTCTATCATGACAAACAACATACACTACAGTTCTGGCCAATGAAAAGCTTTATGATGTAATTCATCTGATCTGGTTTTTATAGGTTTGGTTACATACTGCTAATGAACATTGTACTTTATTTGCAAATAATAGCAGAACAGCAGCTATAACAGCTTGTGTTTTATCAATAATAACAGTAATAATTTTAACTGTTTTATTCATAATCATTTTTCATAATTAAAATATAAATAATATAAGACACAGATCACCCAAAAATGAAAATTTGGTCATCATTTACCCTGATGTTGTTCCGTTAGTTGAATGCCAAAGAAGATATTTTGAAGAATGTTGGTAACCAAACAGGACTCCATTGACTTCCATAGTATTTTTTGTCAATACTGTGGAAATCAGTTGGGACCAACAACTGTTTGATTACCAACATTCTTCAAAATCTCTTCTAGTTTTCTGTGAATAATCTTGATTAATTCTTGTTAGATGCAATTAATTTCCAAAGAGGGTGATGCAGGGGCAGTAATTGGTTAGCTGTACTTTCCTAAAAAGTGTGTGGAAAGCAGTAGAGAGTACAGAAAGTGAGGAAAAACCCTTTAAACAGTCCACATCAGTCGCAAAAAAATCATGCTATTTTTTCCAGCCTTTGTTTTATCTTGTCTGGCCAACAGTACTCACTTCTGTAGATGGCCATAATTTTCAAAATAGCACACACCAGTATTTTCTTGTTGTGTTGACAGCACTTTTAAAGCAAATTCAATAGGCACTACAGTATTGCTCCAGTAAGTGAAGTTCTAGTACCTTTGGCATCCTGACTCACACATATTTCTCTTTTTTCGTTAAACATTCATTAATAAGCCTTTCTAATCTTCCTTTTCTGAATGTGTGCGTATGTGAGCGATTCGGAACAGTCTCTGCTGGGTAATGTTCCATGTGGCCCGTCTCGTGCATGTGGAGATGGACTCTAGGGTGGACGTCACCCTCATCTTCAGGTGTTGGGTTTCTAGCAGGTGGAGCCATGTGCTCTGTTCTCCATCTAACCATAAATCTGTCAGCAGGGTCATCAAAGGATCCAATCAGGTAGCAGTCCTGATGTAGTTAGAGCTTCACCGCTTTTTATCCAAAACCTCTTTCTCTCCTCTGGTGGGTTTTCCCGGAGCTATCCGGCTTCATCCTGTGGTTCTTTTCTCTATAGACGGCAGGCGTCAACACCACGGATAAGGAGATGGAGGTACTGCAGATCAGGAATGTGTCTTTAGAGGATGCTGGAGAGTACACCTGCTTGGCTGGGAACTCTATCGGCAACTCCCATCACTCTGCATGGTTGACTGTCTATAAAGGTATCTTGTGGTGCTTCTTCTGGTTGCTGGTTTCTTCTCTCTGTCTAACAGCAGCAGTTCACACTGTGGGTTGAATTTGGTCACATGACTGCGGTGTTTCTTCATAAAATCAAACAATACTTTGTTCAAAGGTTTGACTTAATGGAAAGCACAAAGTAGTGTTTTTGACCCTCATGCTCTGTTAAAATTGACTTAACTGGAGTCCATTAGACCACAAAATAACCTTGCTCTGTTTTAGCACATAGACTCACTTTTCATAAATGTCACTCATCTTCAGTCAATTTGACAAAAATGCAATACAGCAAACCATACTGAGCGTGTAAGAGAATCCTAGCATGTGAATGTCATACTTTTTTTTAAGCTATTAAATTGGCCTCAGAGCCCCATTGTCAGTGCCAGTAAACACTTGCTCTTGTGTTTACTTTCATTGCAAGTAATGTAGTGGTTTTGTAGCAAATAACAATGCACACGTATTCTTTGTGAACCGCACCATTCTTCAACCCCTTTGTGTCTGCTTTGTGGTTTTTGTATCCATCTGGGTGTTGACTGACACTCGAAATGTCAGTCGAAGCATGTCAAAATGACATGTTTCTAGTGTTTCTTTAGAAAAATGGAATTGGAGCGAAGCCAAACCTCTCACAATCTCAGTGTAAAACTGAACTTTTTAGAGGTGCACAAAGTAAATATTTACATATAATATATTTACATATTAATATAACAGTTTCATTCAAATGGATCGCCTCATATTGCCAATGTTGAGCTCACATGGCCAACCGTATACTTGCTTTATATTGGTAACCCCATGTTATTTATTCACTTGCGGAATAAATTAATCATGGCCAACTGGCATTGCTAAAGAGCGATTGCATTTTATTCTACAGTACATGTACTTAAAAAGTACTTACAGAAATACTAAAGTTCGCTATTTGGGTTAGGTTTAGTACCTAGTTGTAGTACATATGTGTAGAACAGGACTGTAAAGTAAAGTGCTACCAAGATAACTTCGAGTATATATATTGACAAAAATTCAATGCTTCTAACCTAATTAGAGACATTTGGCAAACATCTCTAATTATTCTTGCGAAGTACGTCAGAAACTAATTTAACTGCAAAATAAGTTATGTAAAGCAAAACAAATAACAACCGAGAACAGATGACATATTGTGGCTAGTGGTTTGGCAAAGCTTTGTTTCCATTATAAACTTTTTATATTATAAAACACTTTCCCTAGTTTTCAAGATTAACCTGTTTCTAATTAACATTTCTGTTTGCCTGAACACTGGACAAGCATCCCAAAGAGCATGATCTTAAGCATAAAGGCTATGCTGCCATCATTTCCTCTTTGGCTCTGGTTTGATAAATGCCTCACTGAGAGGGCGAATCTGTTTAAATATATTTAAGTAGATTCAATTTATCAAGATGCTTGTTGGTCTAAGTCTTAAATACATTCAACACTTGAGAATGAAATTTCATTCTCACTGTTGAATGTTGGTTTTCTTGCATTTGCATGTTGCAGTCAGCAAATTGAGGGTTTAAGTCTTATTACAAAACATATTTTGTAAATACAGTAACTTTAGCGTTTGAGCTTCATGTTCACACTACAATATTCATATTTGATTGTTCATTTAGTTATTAAAAGAGAAGGCAAAGAGAAGTGATCTGTCAATGAGATGCATTTGCATGTGTATTGTTGTGTGCTGTGTGAAATGTATACATGACACAATAGCATCTTTTGTGTGCATGAATTGTGTGAAAGAAACCCAGTATTATGAACCAGAGCCTTGGGGCAGACAAACACCAACCAAATAGCATAGGAAATATCTGTAACAGCCAGACTTCTCATGTAATTTTACCCTCATAACCTAGCTCTCCATTTATACTGAAATGCATACCCGCTCAGATTTTGTCTACCCACCCAGATAAGCCATTCCTCTCAATTTACATTTGTATTTGTGTTGCAAATTTAATGTCTCATATGAGTTTACATAAGGCTATTTTTTTGCATAATCTCGAAGCGAGAGCTGCCAAGTATCATGAGCAGTGGTTTCCTTCTCCTGGTAGTCACATAAGCAGAAGAATGTGCCATGAAACTCGATCCATGAAAGAAGTAATTATCATGCTACAATAGGAGTTTGTGTTCATTGCAATGCGCCACTCACGTGAACGACGACATCTCCAGAATTGTTTTAAGAGGATTTTGGGTTTGTTTTGTGCATGTATAGTATGTGTGTGCATCAGTGTGTTTGTGCAAAGAATTGCATATGTGCGTTCAGGTTTATGTTAAAAAACAATGCCCTAGAATAAAAGAGGTCTCCAGCTAATATTATATACTTAACTCTTCTGAACCAGCAGATACTAGTACATCTTCATACTTGCTAGGGTCACAGTTCAAAGTATCCTCTCCAACTGACCTTTTGCTAAGCTCCATACCACCTAGGTTTGCTGTATTTAACAAATATATTAAATACATAGTAAATAAAAAAATATTGGTCACACTTTATTTTAAGATTCAATTCTCTCTATTAACTTAGTATTAACTACAAATTTTGTCTCAATAATCTCCTAATTTGCTGGTTGTTAATAGTTAGTAAGGTAGTTAAGTTTAGGTATATTGTAGGATTAACGTATATAAAATATGGTCATGCAGAATAAGACATTATAAATACTAATAAACATGCTAGTAAAATGCATGCTAATTAATAGTGAGAATTGTTCCATAAAATAAAATGTCACAAAGTTACTTTTATAATTACACAGTTATTGGAAATGAACTTCTGTAATTATTACATGAAAATAGTTGTTTAATTTATTTTAGAGCAAATGTAGGTGGGAATGAGGAGATTCCAGTAGTTGATCCACAGCATCAAGACTTATTAAATGAATTTGGAAAAAAAACAAACGTGTCCTGTCTGGATACTTTGTGTCACTATTTTAAGTATGTAACAGTGTTTTATAAATCTTGGTATATTTTATGCAAAATTCCATTTTAAACTGTTCAAGCACATGGTTTCTAAAAGCTTAGAAAGCACAAAAGCTTGTCTGATAATATGGCAGACTGAAGTAGGATTTCACAGTAACATTAAGGCTGGACATAGCAAAGGGTCAGTTGCAGTGATTGTTAAAGATTCAATTTCTGCTGGTACAGAGTCTTGTTCTCTGTTTGCACGTGTATAGATTGAATTTCTCACTTTTAGCACGCACAGGTAAATAAACACATCATTCCTTCAGCATTCAGCAAGCTTATTCCCTTCCCTTCTGCTACCTTGCGTTGCTCCCTTCTTTCATAATCTAGCCATTCCCCTGACTCCACTGCCAAACCAGACCTACCTGGAGGTGCTGATCTACTGTGTGGGCTTTTTCCTCATCTGTGTGATGGTGGTGACCGCTGTACTGGCCAAAATGCACAGCTCGGCCAAGAAAAGTGACTTCAACAGCCAGCTGGCCGTCCACAAGCTGGCCAAGAGCATCCCGCTGCGCAGACAGGTAACAGAAAGTAGATAGGGGGTTTGATCTCTTTACCACTAAACACAAGCATCTCATTTCTACAGCTTCAGCTTATGTTAATGTTACAGTAGTACGGACAGTGTTTCACCTTCAGAGGTCGTCCAAGACAACAATACAGTTTGAAGATATTCTCTGTCAGAGAATTTGCAGTAAATAAAATCTTGGTCGCACTTTAGTTCGGATACCAATTCTCACTATTAACTATGACTTGTGCCTCAGTAAACTCCTAATCTGCTGGTTATTAATAGTTAGTAAGGTAGTTGTTAAGTTTAGGATATGCTAGTAATATGCATGCTAATAGGCATCTAGTTAATAGTGAGAATTAGTTGCTAAACTAAAGTGTTACCAAAATCTTAACTGCTGTATTCCGTAAAGTACGGTCACATTTGCTAAAATTCGTGAGCAAAAAGTGTGAACGTCTGTCTTCTATTGTACCGACATGTTAAGCATTTTCAAACGAAGCAGTGGTGAATCTGCACGACCAACTTGGACTCATTGCGAAACTGCTTCATGGGAAAATCATTTGCCCTCATGCAGAAGACTGGATTTCACCTGCAGAGATGTACAAAGTCAGTTTCAAACCAGGCTGAGTTGAATCCGTGTGACCAACTTGAACCTGTTGTGAAACCTGCACGGGGAAAGCATTAGCGAATTTGCCGATCATGGATTTGTATTGAAATTACTGGATTTAGCCTGCAGTGATTATATTAAGTCACTTTCAAGCCAAGTAACACTGAATCAATGTGGAAAACTTGAATTCAATGCAAAACCTGAAGGGGAAATCATCCACTCTCATGAGAAATTCCCATTCATGTGGATTCTTATTGAAAATACTGTATTTCACCTGTAAAAATTCTCCAAACTTTGTGTAACTATGGCTGCACCTTTTCAAATCTTTCATATGGCTTCAAAAGACTTTGAATATTATGTGTAAGTTAAACTCAAGGTTATTATCAATAGTCTTTCAAACCAAGCAGCAGCGAATCTGCGTGACCAAATTGAACCCGTTATGAAACCTGCATGGGAAAATTGTCACATGAAATTCCAGATCATGTAGATTCCTACTGAAATTATTGGATTTTGCCCACAGTGATGTATGAAGTCACTTTCAAAGCCGGCAACTCTGAATCCACTGTGACAAAGTTAAATGCATTGCGAAACCTGCATGAGGAAATCGTTCACCCTCATGAGAAATTCCCGTTGCTGTGGATTCCTATTGAAATGAATGAAAATATTGGAAAATATGACCACACTTTAAAAAAAAAAAAAAAAAGAACTTTTGGTCACACTCTTAAGGTCCAATTCTCGCCATTAACAAACCATTAAGTATGACTTTTGTCTCAATAGACTCCTAATTTGCTGCTTATTCATAGTTGGTTAGTAAGGTAGTTGTTATGTATAGGTATTGGGCAGGATTAGCGATGTAGAATATGGTCATACAGAATATGTGCTTTATAAGCACTTATAAACAGCCAATATGTTAATAATAGGCATCCTAATAAGCAGCTAGTTAATACTGAGAACTGGGCCCTATGCTAAAGTGTTAACAAGCTTTTAAATATAATGCGGAATTTAATATACATTTTAAAATTTTAGAATTAAAAAATCGCAAATTTAAAATTGTCAGTAGTCTACCAATGTATAAAGTCACTTTCAAACCAAGCACAGGCGAATCTAAAAACAAAAAAAAATAATAATAATTTCACTCAAGGTTTTATGTAAGTCACAAATGGCCAACTTAATTTCTTGCTGAGCTGATTATTGAATTTTGAGTTTTGATTGTGTAGTTAATTTTTGTTAATTTTAGTTCATTTTTACAAACTGCTGTTTGTTGTATAATGTCAGTGAGTCTCAACTCATATATCTGCATCAGCATCTGTAGGTGCCTCTTGAGCAAGTAACTCGCGCACACACACACACACACACGAGTCTACATATGTGCATTTCTATTGCTGTCTTGTATGGAGAGTAAGTTGTAAGTGTTTTCGTACAGGTGTCTGTGGACTCCAGCTCATCTATGCACTCGGGTGGGATGCTGGTGCGGCCCTCGCGTCTGTCCTCCATCGGCTCCCCCATGCTCTCAGGGGTCTCAGAATATGAACTGCCCCAGGACCCCCGCTGGGAGGTGGCCAGAGACAGGTAACACACACACACACACACACACACAGTACTCATCATTTGTTGACCATCTGATGCATATAAACGTAACAATGGCCTAACGAAATGTTGACAATTTAACTTGTTGATTAATTTTGTGTGTTTGTGTCTCAGGCTGGTTCTTGGGAAGCCGCTTGGCGAGGGCTGCTTCGGGCAGGTGATGATGGCCGAGGCTATTGGGATGGATAAAGACAAACCCAGTCGTGTCACTAAAGTGGCTGTCAAGATGCTCAAATGTAAGGGTTTTCTATGCAAGGGTCGCTATTGTTAGCCAACGGTTGTGTGTATGTGGGGGGTGTAAAAATGGAAGTATGCCAACAAACTCTGTATGGATTTCAGTGTCTCTTGAGGAATCTGATGGTCTGCTGAGCTTTCATCTGTATTTTCAGCTTGACCCTGAAACATGTTAATCACATACCAGAGCAGCTGTTTATTCTGATTCAGGTTCTGTCTGTTTCCCATCCTCTCCTCAGCCAGTGAATTCCCACAAACATTAGCATTAGCAAAATTTGTATAATTTTAGTATTATTTCTTATTTTTAGTATTATTTTAGTATTGTTTAGTATTATTCATATACTGTTATAACAGTATAATGAATTATTACAATATTTTTATAATAATTATAGGATAATTATTATGTGATTATAAATATATTAAAATGATTATATTAATTATATAATTATTTTAATATAATTGTATTGTTGTTGTTGTTAATATTTAGAAAGATTTTAAATATTCTACTTAATATTTTGACTTAGCTTTATTTTATATTTTCATTTAAATTTTAGTAATTTTATGTGTTTTTTTAATTCTTTTTTGTACATTTAGATTAAATTTTTTTTAAATACATAAACTCTTTAAACTAGATTTAATCTTACTATTTTCTTTTTAGATATATTTTTTTTTATTTTAGTTTTACTAATTTTAGTACTTCAACTTAAACTGTTTTTATTTCATTTACCAGGCAATATTTTACTTTTTCTTTTAATTTACGATTTTATTCAAATATTTACATTTTACTACAGCTTTTCAATGAAAAAGATTTCTAATAGTTTTAGTTTTAGTTAACTATAAAACACTGCCCTGCATCACTGAATGTACAGCACTACTGCAAAATTAATCGTATCTGTCATATTTGTGTTGGCTGATTCACAAATAAATGACTCTTATGAATTGATTCTGTAGATGAATTGGCAAAACAAACAAACAAACTTCCAGACCCTCATTATCCATTTGATTCATTCACTTAATTAACATCTGACACACTTACTGATCTGTTATCCTTCATACATAGGCAGTATTTTTCTCTACACCATTATAAATTATGGCAAACTGAATTACCCTAAACAGAAATAATAAATGTTCCTGGACTTGTTGCTGGACACAATTCATTAATACACATTACTCTATAGAAAATCTCAGTTATAGCATAGCTGAATTTTTTAGTATCCACTAAAATCAAGTCTAGCTCTACATTATTTTATGCCAAGAATTCAGTTTCACTGAAAATGCATCAAATTACGCAAATTAAATGTGTTGCATACTGTTAAGCTGATTTCAAATGGACACCAGAAATAAATGAAAAAGGAAAGCATAAATAAAATCACCCATCTGCACGGTCCGTTTGTCCCTCACAGCTTAGAGGCTGAAGGTTTCGTGACCTGTCATACTAAGATATATGTGTGTTCATCAATATTGCTTTTATAGCCGACGCCACAGAGAAGGACCTGTCAGACCTCATCTCCGAGATGGAAATGATGAAGATTATTGGCAAACACAAGAACATCATCAACTTGCTGGGGGCCTGCACACAAGATGGTGAGTAAAGGATGAATTAAGAAGGAGGGAGGGATACAGGTGGGCGGATGGAGACGTTTAGAGATAATGCAATATGGGCGTAAATCATTTCATATTTCAAAATCAATTTGTTAGGCATGCTGCTTTTTGACTTCAAAAGGACGGGTTGTCGTCATCAGTCCAGCTATTGTGATTGCACATGCTAGATAAATTTAACCCAGCTTCCTTATTGAATCATCTGTAAATCCTAGGTTAAAAACAGCAGCCTTTTCAAGGCTACCCCCATATAAAATAAAACGCTAATTTGTTTAAATTTTTTTGTGAATGAAGTACACTGCTGTTAGTTTTTTTTGTATTATTTAGAATTTTTTGTATTATTTATGTACTGTTAAAGTATTTGTTAATATTTTGAAAATATATTTTAATTTTTCAGTTTAATTTTAGGATTTTTGTTACGAGTTAGATTTTTTATATTTCTATTTAGATTTCATATTTATTCTAATTTTAGTAATTTTTGTAACTGATTTTTGTGACTGATTTTATTTCAGTAAGTTACCAAGGCAGCATTTTTGTTACATTTTTTTTTATAAGTTTCTATATTTTATTTATTTTGGCTTTATTTATGGATTTATAATGAAAAAGGTTTCTAATAGTTTTAGTTAACAATAAAAACACTGTTCAAAACTTTCAAAATCCTGTTCAAAAATTTGGCTATTTTTGGAAGAAAAAAATATGTTTTTATTCAGCAAGGATGCATTATATTGATCAAAAGTGACAGGAAAGGCTCTTTTGAACAAAAGATTTCTTTTGAACATTTTATTCCAATCCTGAAAAAATGTCTGTCACATTTCCACATAACAATGAAGCCACACAACTGTTTTTAACATTGATAATATAAGAAATGTTTGTTTGAGCATCAAATCATCATATTAAATGATTTCTGAAGGATCATGTGACATTGAAAAAAGAAGTAATGATGCTGAAAATGCAGCTTTGCATCACATGAATAAATTACATTTTAAAATATATTAAATAGAAAACCATTATTTCACAATATTATTTTTTTTCTGCATTTTAAATAAATGCAGCATTAATGAGCATAAGAGACCTTCATTAAAAATGTCTTACCTACCCCAACCTTTGTAAAATAAATGTTGTGGGGAAAAAGCTGTAAAATACATGTTATTTAAATCACATTTGATATCATTGTATTGTATGATATAAATACTGGCATTATAATGGCTTTCCACTAAGCTGCTCTCTAGACACCTTAATTAGTATTAGCTATTGCAAAGTTCATGTCGTTCGACCACTAATTTCAATCAGTTGTGTTATATTTCTACCTGAATTATGTGACTGAAATGTTTTCATATGTCCATTGTCAGGTCCACTCTACGTCATTGTGGAGTTTGCCGCAAAGGGCAATCTGAGGGAGTATCTGCGTGTGCGTCGTCCGCCTGGGATGGAGTACTGCTACAACCCCGACCAGGTGCCTGTGGAGAACATGTCAATCAAAGACCTGGTGTCCTGCGCCTACCAGGTGGCGCGTGGCATGGAATACCTCGCATCCAAGAAGGTGGGCATCTCAAATGCTTCTGTTCTCCTATCAGTCAAATCAACACATGACTTAGATTAATTATTTGCTTGATTAATATGCATGCGTGTTTTCTCTGTTGTAGTGTATTCACAGAGACTTGGCTGCCCGTAATGTCCTGGTAACTGAAGATAACGTTATGAAGATAGCAGACTTTGGCCTGGCCAGAGACATCCATCATATTGATTACTACAAGAAGACCACCAATGTAAGATTTTGGACTGAGACATAAGAAAAGTCACTTTATTAAAAATAAAATCATATTAATTTGGTCTTTGATTGCTTTTTAAAGTACTATGAACCTGTCCAAGCAGCTGCTGCTTGTCTGAATTATTATGCTTTATGAGATGATTCTTGTCGCAATTACCAGTGGGATTTTCTTTGAACATCAACTTTGAATGATAACTAGATACATTTTCCGAAGTAAATGTGAGTGGTGCTTGCTATGGCAAAATTTGGCACTTTGCAGTTACTAGCGTGTTTTTTTTGTTTTGTTTTTTGTTTTTTTAGCAATTAGCTAGGACTTTTAGCACATTTGAACATTAAGCTAATTGCTATTAGCATGTAACTATTCAGTGCTAGCATGTGGGAGTCCTGTTTGCTAGCATGAGTCAAAAGAGCCAACCCCCATGTCTATACGATGTTCTGATGCAGAGATGTAAGCCATGCTAAATGGTTGCTAGGGTACTCGGTTTGGTTGTTAGGGAGTGGCTTGGCAGCTGCCAATGATGATACTCCAAAGGCTGCTTGCCAGTATAAATGATATAAAGCAACCCCCATGCTTCTATGACATTCAGATTTAAAGATATGCCTCTTTAGGTTTGGGTTGCTAGGGTGCTGTAAATGGTTGCTAGGGCTTCATGATGATCCTGAGAGTCTGGATTCTCCATGTCATGGATCCTGAGAGTCCCACCCCCATGTCTCAATGACAATTTGGTCCAGATGTTCAATGCAAAATTAAAACACAAGTTACAATTGTACAAAAAAAACACATGCTCAGTTCCTTCACCATAGTAGGTCTATGGGCCAAATTTGGAGGGCTCTTGCGCCCCAAGGGTACAGCTTATACCCCACTGCGGGGTATATCCTTGCACAGCCTGCCAGCCTCTTCAAATGCAGTGATCCACATGTTTCTACGAAATTCTCACTTAGTGCAATGACCCGTCAAATTTGGTTGCAATGTTAAGTCTATGGGATTTTTCGCCCGATTTTTTTTGCCTGCTGTGCGAACATTGTGTGCCCAATCACTTATAAAAGTCATAGCACACCTTTCCGCCTAATTCATGGGTCTGTGAGTAATGGTGCAGGATGAGTTTTGCGCCAAAGTTTATATGGAAGAAGAATAATAATAGACAAGTGAGATACTTTGCAAGCAAAACTAATTACAATTTCTTCCCAGCAGGATTTGAAGGCAGCATTTGTCACAAGCAGAAATCTCAGTTCTTTAATCTCAAACAGGTGATGAGTAAGTAAAAGAAGTGCTTGTGTTTTCCACAGGGTCGTTTACCGGTGAAATGGATGGCACCTGAAGCTCTGTTTGACCGCGTTTACACCCATCAGAGTGACGTGTACGTCTCAATATATTCTCTCAAACTCACTTGCATACAAAATGCATTTGTCTGTTAATAATAGTCATTCTTTGCATGTTAGGTGGTCTTTTGGGGTGCTGCTGTGGGAGATCTTTACTCTTGGCGGGTCACCGTACCCAGGTGTCCCTGTCGAGGAACTCTTCAAACTGCTAAAGGAAGGTCACCGCATGGACCGCCCCTCCACGTGTACCCACGAACTGTAAGACTGTTTTAATGCTGTATCTTCTGTAATGATGGGAGAGGTTTCCAGTTTTTAAACCTGTGTTCCTCTCACAGGTATATGATGATGAGAGATTGCTGGCATGCCGTCCCATCTCAGAGACCCACGTTCAAACAGCTGGTGGAGGATCTAGACCGCACCCTCTGTATGACGTCCAATCAGGTGAGTCCTCGCTGAAGCTGCATCAGAACACTTCGGTAATCCACAAATCAGCTTTCAATGCTTTATATGGCATTGTAACTGTGCTTTAAAAAAGCTGTTTGTTTTTTTCCCCTAATAAAATGTAATTGTGACCTTGCATGACAGCCTAGAAATGTTGAATAATAATGATAAATTGTTTTAGTTGTTTTTATTATTATTATTATTATTATTATTATTATTATTATTATTATGCAGTAATTAATAATAATAATAATTAGTCATTAATAATGATCACAAAATAATTTTAATCATCAATAATCATTATCAAGGGGAAAAAATGATTTATCCAATAATAATAATAATAACAATAATAAAACTTATTGTTATTATTATTCAGTAATTAATAATTACAATAATTGGTCCATAATAATGATAATACTAATTTGATCGTCAAGGATAATAAAATTAAATGATCTAATAATAATCGTATTAATTATTATTGTTATTATTATTATTATCATCATCATTTTATTTTTATTATTATCATTATTGTTATTATTGTGGTTGTTCAAGAAATAATAATAATAATAAGTGAATATTAATACATGATCAAATAATTATAACTTAATAGCAGTATAATAACAAATAATTTGTTCTTTAGTAGTAGTAGTATTAATAATAATAATAATAATCATAATAATAATAATAATAATAATTAGTATTAGTAGTTGTATTGTAGTAAATTCAATAATTAATATCAATAGTCAATAATAATAATTAAATGATCAAATAATAACTATAAATTATAAATATATAACAATAACAAAAAATGTGTTGTTATTGAGTAATTAACAATAATAATAATAATAATAATAATGTTATTAATTTACTACTACTACTACTAATAATAATCATCATCAATAATAATACATGATCTAATAATGATAGTAATGATAATACGTTATCAAATAATATTAATAAGAAAGTAACACTTTAGCACAGGGACCTATTCTCACTATTAACTATAGTTGTTTGGCATGCTAACATGCCTGTTATTAATATACTGGCTGTTTATTAGTACATATAAAACACATATGACCATATTCTACCTCCCTAATTCGAGCCAATACCTAACCTCAACTACTTTACTAACTGTTAATAAGCAGCAAATTTGGAGATTATTGAAAAGTTATAGTTAATGGTTTGTTAGATCTTAAAATAAAGTGTGACCAATAATTATATCAATAATTTCTTTTTTGGATGAACAACAATAATAATCTAATTATCTGCGTTTACGTTTTCAGGAGTATCTGGACCTGTCTGTGTCTCTGGACCAGTTTTCTCCAAATTTCCCAGACACACGCAGCTCGACGTGCTCTTCCGGTGAAGACTCTGTGTTCTCCCATGACCCCGGTGCTGATGAGCCCTGCCTGCCCAAATTCCCCCCTCATCCCAACCGCGGAGTGCCGTTTAAAAAGCGCTGAGCTCCCTCACCTTCAGTTCCTCTCCAGTGTGCTACCTGGCTGGACTCGGCTCATGAACTCTAAGAGACCATGCTTTGCCACATAGCACACTACAGAGCGGCCAAGAGCTGAAGAGCTCGGCACGGACTTCACATAATGAGACGCTAGTTTCACAGCTGGAAGAGAACAAACTGGGCCTTCACTGACCCCATTACCTGTTGTTGCTAGAAAACTACAGGGCACTTGAGCAGAAAGTGGTACACGTGTGTTTCTCAAGACTCGTCAATATGAAATATCCTCCTGCCATCTATAATACAGAAAACCTTGAAGACGTTACCGTCATAAAATGAGGAACAGAATGATGGATGTTGGGAGTGTTTAGAATAACAAGGACTTTTCTTTTGACCAAATTCGTAAGAAAATGTATTCCACTAAATGCTCTGCCCGAATGTATTTTTTTACATCGGGCATACAGATTATCTGACTGACAGCCTGTCTTGTAAATACATCTAGAAATGTATAAATATGAATATATATTTACACTACCCTTATTTTTATTACACTATTTGAATTTTGTTGCTTTTTGTACCAGGATGCGTTTATGTAGAACTTTTTGAAGTGTAGCTTTTTTGAAAGGGACGGCGAAAAACGTCCACGAGAATTGTAGATGAAATTATATTATTAAGAGCTGATAGATGGCCAGTTTTGTTACTTAATGTTGTTGTCCTCTCTCGTTGATGCAGCTTGGCAGAAGTGGCTCACAACTGCTGCTATCTTCCTGATGGTACTTAGTACAGCATCAGACTTAAGCTATTATATAATATATGTATTGAAAAGGTTCTCTTCTTCGCGTCTTAAGCAAATCTGTAACAAGTCGATGGATTTTTGGAAAGATCGTAGGAAAAAAATGAAATTCTCAATGAACACAAATATATAAATCACCTAAAGTGTACCTCAGAGAGAAGCTATAAATGTTTAGCTTCATGTAATGAGATGACCGTTCATTAAAACAATGGACAAATATGGGTAAGATCAACAGATCACTTGTGTTACTCTACAAAAAAACGACATACAATAAAATGCTGTCACAAAACCTTTCATACCACATAAAGAACCTTGTAAATATCACTCTTGCTGATGAGTTTACAGCGTAAATTGTGTTTACAGTGAAATTGACTCTCTCATTTACCGCAGGTTAGTAGGGGTGATTAAATATTATAATGCATAGCTTACAGTGTAAAAGCCGAGCATAGCCGTTAGCGCTTTATTTATAGTGGTGTGAATGACCCTTCTGAGCGAGGTGCTGTGCTACAAATGCATCAGACGGCAGACACTGTTACAGTGGCGACTGGCTCCCTTCCAGCGGCTGATGCATCGCTTCCACTACACGTACTTGGCGACGCACACTTGTGAACCCTAATGCCCACTACCAGCTCACGCTCCTGCAGCCTAGACAAAAGTACCAGCTTTGATTTATACGGTTGAAAATATAGTTGAAGGTTGTAGAGTATACAGCAGTTTAAATTTAGCGCTGTTTGTCATGTTTATGGGACGGTTGCTGTAAATTTTAATTTGCGGAACATTGTTTTGTTCTGAGAGATGCAACGCGGGTCAGCGGATATGGACTTGTGAAACACTGGTTGTATGTCTGTTTTCTCCAAAGGCATGCAATTATGATTGGGATTGTTGCATTGTGGTTTAGACAACACCAAATTTATGGCTCAAATGCATCAATAAATGTATCGGCTTCTATTTTATATGCAACAGCTTGTGTGGAATTCTTATTCTGAGTTGAAAGTGATTGAATCCAAGGAATAGTTTGTCTAAAAATTAAACTTCTGTGATACTCAACTTCTTATATTTCAGAGTTTCTTTGAAGAAGGATTTGTTGGACACAATGTTGCATCATAAAGTAGCATAAAATATGGTAACATGTTAGGTTTTACAGATTATAATAGTTCAACAGTAAAAAAAAAAAACATAAAATATCAATATACTAACCTGTTAAAGTACCAAAATCTTTTTTTCTAACCTGTATAATATAATATATTATCAAAAGTAGCTTTTCCACAAGCTAAAATAATAAAATAAACATTCATTTAACAATGTAAGATGTAACATAAGACCCTAATGTACATAAATGATAACAAAAAATAAAAAGAATCTGTTGTATAAATGAAAAATCATAAAATGACATGTCACAGAGGGAATTCTGGGAATATCAAGTCATGTTTTTTCACTTAATCTACTGTAAAATTACATGAAATGTCCTGTTTGTTTTTCACTGTATGTAGTAAAGGAACTTAACATTAACCAATTAACAGGTTTTTAACATTTAATTTTTACTATCTTAATTTTTTTATTTTATTATTATTATTAATATTTTATTTTATATTGTTACATTACAAATACTCCCAAAATATCTTTAAAAGTAGAGTAGACTATTTCGGAGATGCTAGCAATAGCAAACTAGCTTTGAAAGCATAAGATCCCACCTATCCTGCAACTCACTCTTCAAAGCCACGCCTCCTCCGAAACACATGAATGTGCACAGACAGACCAGACACTAACCAGTGATAGAACGAGAGACGGCATTCGTGGAGGATTGAATGCAGCTCTGTCAGATTACCTCATGTCTCATTCACTGGTGAGAAAGCATTACAGTACAAAATACATAGTACTAAAATAATAACGCCTTCCATTCTTGCTCGGTCTGCAATAGCCTTATGAACATGCTGATGACATATCAAGTCTACGCAAAAAGGGTGCGTGGAGGTATGCAAATACATACGTTGATATGCAGGTAGGACAGCCTATCTTAGCCCTCGGACCGAGAGATATGATTGGACGAACAGTTTATGGTCCCACGCGTTCCACAGATGACATAAATACTAGGGCTGCCCCCTAATAGTCGACTAACCATTAGTCGACCAAAATTTTATTAGTTGTTTAGATGCAGGAAAAATAAAAAATCCACAGGCGAAGTCACACAGTCCGTGACGGACAGATCGTTAACGACTGGTCTATAGTAATACAGAACATCAGGCAGGACATCCAAACACTCACCTATCATTCATCAACCTCAAATATGGCTTATCATCTGAAATGTGTAAGTATTAGCAACTTTACATGGCCGCTCAATCTAATGTTAACCTAGAGAAATGTGCGCTATTGAAGTGTCTATGTTGATT
>JAUZSZ010000101.1:25002080-25017536 GCA_034780575.1 Labeobarbus marequensis | reverse complement strand
GGCTAAAATATATTCACATAGTTAGAAATATGAGATAATATGCTTGTTAATGTTTACTAATGTACATGTTAAACATTATCTAATGATTAACAGATCATTATTTCATGTAAATTAAAACACTTGTGAATGTCATTAAACTTTCAATTCATATGATCATGCAGTTCTTGTCAATGTACAAATGATTTTAACAGGTGTTATACAATGATTAAATAATTAATCAATCAATCATTAACAAACATTTTATAATGCTTAACAAAGCATTAGTTAATGCTTACAAATCTCATTATACTTTCAATTCACATGATCATGCACTTTTTAAAAATCTGCAAAATACAGAAATTATTCAATGATTAAAAACTGTATGTTTTTTATTACATTTACAAATTTTGTGAAAAAATAGCTTAATTAGTCAGTTTAAGTACTTAAAACATTCATGTTAACATATTATGCACTAACTCATAATCACAGTCTATAAAAGTCACATACATGGTCTTCATTTGTTGTGTAGACTTCTACTATTCTACTACTTTCTAATATTTATCTTAACTGTCACAGACTCTCATGTGCAATAATCCACAGGAAGGCATGATTGTGAAGAAGAGTTCAATATATTTTAATTTATCCAAAAAACATGGAAACACTACACATTAACACATCCACAAACTGACAAGACTGGACAACTAACAGAGACAAGAGGGAAGTATAAATGCACAGAAGGTAACAACTTAATTGATTGAGGGCAGGTGAATCAAATCAAATCAACACGCATGAGGAGAAAACTAGGTCACAGAAGGCACAGACACAACAAAACCATGACATTAACAAATCATTTATTAATTATTTGTTCATGTTTTTGCAGTACCTATATCTAAAGTGGAAACTCTTCATCATTTGTAAATGTTTATAAACATTTACTAACATTAATACCTTGTTGAGGAGTCATCTCAATGGCAAAAGTGTCCAGAATGTCCTGAATTCACCCTATTCACAAATCTTCACAAAACATTTAACAATTTTTTCATGGTTTTGCAGGACACAATCTAAAGTTGAAACTATTCATCATTTGAAAATGTTTACTAATCATTTAGGACATTTATGGGCATTGGAATTTTAGCTGCTGTAACAACGTTTGTGTAAAGCTTGGTTAGTTAAGTTTACTCAAATGCTTGCTAAAGACATAACACACTGTAATTTGGGTGCAAATCATGTTTTTATTACCTTATCATGTATTTTAGTGTACTACTCACTAAACAGGATATTCCTTGAATCATACACCAACAGGAGAAAAGAAATCAATTTTTCAAGAAAATACTTAATTTGTCAAAATTTGATAATACAAAGAGTTTAAACCATGTTCCTATAGTAATCAAACTGACTCTTGAACACCGTTAAACACCAAACCTGCCGCTAACTTTACCCTTATCACACCTCAATAGCAGCAAAAGTATTATGCATTAACAAAAGCCTTTAATCATTGTATAACATCTGTTAAAATCATTTGTAGATTGTCAAAAAGTGCATGATCATATGAAGTGAAAGTCTGCTAACATTCACAAGCATTTCAATTTAAATGGAATAATTAGTAAACATTAACAAGCAAATTTTATCATGTTTCTAATTATGTGTATTTACATGAAACAATGATCTGTTAATCATTAGATAATGTTTGTTAATGATTTTTTAATGAAAGTTATTATAAAGTGTAACCTTTCCATGTTACAAGTGATTTCAATGTTTCTCTCTCTCTCTCTCTCTCTCTCTCTCTCTAGTCAAACCAAAATTTATTCTGACAACTTCAACATTTATCACATTATCACAGTTGTTCGCTATAGTTTAGAAAATGGTAATAAAAACCCGGACCTATATATCCAGCACGGATGGATCTCTGCTGCAATAGCAAAAATACTCTTTTGATATTTTAAGAAGAATTACAGAAGAATAAAATAAAGCATATTTCATTACCTTTTGAAACTTAAAAGAGTTCAATTTGAGTAGATGATTTTACTATCGCTGTTATCGTCAGAGCGCACTTTTTCACAGTACATTCAGCATCTGTCCATATTCACAATATCAACCATATTCTCAAAACTATCGTTTTCAGGGACTTCATATTCAATATTTCGATCACTGGCAGCTTATTTACCACATCTAGCATCAAATGGCAGTGACATTTATATTTGATTGTGTATAGTAATTCCTCTGCAGTAAAACCATTCAAACCAATTCAATTTCTTTTCAATTTCTGATATATTTGTTTGTTTTATGCCTGCAGTAATTATGAGTGAAACATCACGTCATCATTGTGTATCAAACAGGGCCACCTTGAGGAAAAATGATGCATTGCACAAATTGAGTCATCAGATATGTAAATATAGTTGCGCAGGAAAAAAATATTTACACATTTACATACCTGGGGTATCTAGCGACCCTATGCACTTTTTATAAAAAATCTGAAAACAGGCATTCTTTTATATTTTACTATTTTTTTCTTGTTGTATTGTTTAGAATGAAAAGATTGAGGAATACTAAAAAAGCTGATGTCTAACTTTAAAAAAATGAAGGAGGGAGAGGGTAGAGAATGATGGCCCAGGTCACTAAAGACCCCAGGTATGCATTTAAGGGTTAAACTGTGTCAGAACATCAGATATCATCGGATAACTTTGATAGAAAGGTATATAACAAAACATTGTCAGGTCAAAGTGTCAAATCAAATTTTTGTTCCCAATTTTTTTTTTTACAAATTTTACTGGTAGTCCACTGTGTGAAGAGATTTTGGGTATAATATGTCACAGTTTACTTTATTTTGCTATCCTCATTTACATAAATGAACTATGATATCTTGCACCCACTAGTAAAAAAAATATCAAAAATTATATTTTTGGTTTAACTGTATATATGTTTATATTTATAAGTAGCACAGCACATATCAGAGATCAGGCTGAATTGATAAAATGTTAAACATATTTGTGCACTTGTAAGATGCTTTGGATAAAAATAACATAATATTGAATTATATGTAATGTTAAAATGTTGTAATACCCTATAAACCTTTAAATAAATGCATTGTTATAAAGAAATAACAAAAATAACAAAAATGACAGATCACTCTTTCAAAGAACTATCATGTTACTTTATATATCCATATAAACTATACTTTTATGTTGTTTCATCATTTTAGTCACCGTTCACTTTCATAGTATAAACGACAATAGCATCACAAGGAAAGTTCACCCAAAAATTACAATTAATTTTTTCTCTCTCAAGTTGTTCCAAACCTCTGTAAATTTATTTCTTCTCTTGAACATAAAAAATGTGTTTTGAAGAATGTTGTTAACTAAACATTGACAGTAACCATTGACTTCCATAGTATGAGGGGGAAAAAATGCTATGGAAGTCAATGGCTACCGACAACTTTTTGGTTACCCAAACAGGTTTAGAACAACTTGAGGATAAATGAAGACAGAATTTACATTTTTGGGTGAACTATCACTTTAGGGACAGCAGATGTGAGTTTCAGAAGCCTCCAAAACAAAATTGGAAATGCTAAAACAGCTACCTATATATGTAGACATAAGTGTAGAAAGATGCTTTTTGGTGTTGTTACAGCATCTACTAGAAGAGGATATTGTAACAGGGCTATTTTTTTAAGTGATAGTTCTTCCACAGTCCTGACACATTCTTGTTGAATTTCCCCAAAACATGTCTAATCATAATAAAAATTTCGAATTATTGTTGTCTACATATAATTGCTGCACATTTTTGTGCACTGCTCAGAATTTGCTTGCAAGATTTCATCTTGTCAACATAGCTTGATCAAAGACCATGACGGGTGAATGAGAGACTCTTTGTCCTTCATTCGATTGTAATAACACTAGAGTATCTTCTCACTCACTCATTCACGATGAGCAGGGAAGAGAGTGACAGTGTCCAGATGCAAGCAGAATTTGAAACCGAACAGAAAAACATCTGGAGTGTTTGTTGTGAAGCCTTGATCTTTGTTGTGCTCTGGTTCCTTGTTACATTTTATGCAAACTGAAAAGTTAAGGAATCAAACAAAATAAAATGGCTTGGATTATCTGAAGACCTTGATTTAATAGGCATGTGCAGAGACCAGAAATAATTTTTCTATGGTGATTAAAGGTATTAAAATACGTCCTCCTATTTCATCTTAATATGCACAGACAACTAAAATGTATTTGTTGGTTGATTCCTCAAAAATATACGGCCAAAAGTGTTCATTTGGGCATCTCAGAAAGCCCAACAAAATGGCATGACTTTAACTTATACCAATAAAAATGTTATGGGTAGACACAGCTCTTTAAGGTAACAATTGCATGCACATTTTTGTTGAGGAATTATTTCTGTAGTTCTGTTTGGTGCCACTTCTAGTGGAGAAATCAGTTCCATACTTCACATTTAACAAGCCATGCAATGAAAAAGTTTAAGTTTAAGCATTAAGTTTATAGAAAAATTAACCTGATCTCATGACAAAAACGTACCAGTGGGAACTTTTAGCAAAACGCCACATATTCAAATTTAAATGTCCACGGAGTGGCGCTAAAAGAGTGTTCGTTTTTCCCCGGAACAGATGAACATACATATGGTACGTTTTATGTGATGTTGGTGACTTGAAATGTCCATTGACTGATGCAATAAGTCTAATGCTTGCTAAACTTAAACCTACCAGATAGTATGAACAAAAGCGAGCGAGGCGTAAAAATGCAATCGCATGGTTTGTTAATTTGTTTTTTGATCTCTCATCTTTCAGCTCTTTTTTCATAAGTTATGCTTTTGATGGGATTCGTACTCATGGATTCTTCATCCTAAGTCCATTTCCATGCCGGCTGTGCTACCAATCAAGCTTGTTACATCCGGAAAGCGAAACATATGGAGCTGTAATCATAACTGTGTACAGATACAATTACAAGCGCTCAATGTTTTACCGCCTCTAGTGTTCATTTCTGTTGGAAACTGCAGTGATATGTACTTATTGGTACATACTCCACGTCTTGCTAAAACGTTCCCACAGGTACATTTTTGTCATGAGATCAGGTAGATAAAAATAAAGTTTGGATAAACTTTTGACAAAATACTTAATTGGGCAGTCACATATAAGCCAAAAGCCTGAAAAATGTAACCACAATGCAATGTGTTTTCTCAGATGTAAAAATAGACAATATTATTTTGCATATTTAAAGGGATAGTTCACTCAAAAAAAAAAAAAGTGTCATCATTTACTCACTAATGTCTAATTTCACTAATTTCTTTGAGATGCTTCACTGAGATGAACATGGCATCTGATGACTACTTCACTATTGTGTGCCCCATCATTTTACGTTATTTGATGTTTGATTCATCGGGGGTTGCTTACGTCATACGTATTTATGCACATGCACATTCTTCAAAAACAAAGCTGATTGATGACACACTGAAATATATAGAATGTCATGTATATATATATATATTTAAATGTACTGCAAGTTAGATTTTATGGTTTTGAAAGAAGTCTCTTTTGCTCACCAAGGCTGCATTTATTTGATTGAATATACAGTAAAAACAGTAATACTTTGCAATATTATTACAATGCAAAATAACTATTTTATATTTGAATATATTTTAAAATGTAATTTATTTCTGTGATGCAAAGCTGAGTTTTCAGCACCACTGCTCCAGTCTTCAGTGTCACATGATCCTTCAGAAATCATTCTAATATGCTGATTTTCTGTTCAAGAAACATTTCTTAATTATCAAGGTTGAAAACAGTTGTGCTGTTTCATATTTTTGTGATAACTGTTACTATTTTTCAGGATTATTTGAAGAATAAAAAAAACAAATCATACTGACCCCAAACTTTCAAACTGTAATCGAGGCTGGACATGAAAACTGACAAACCTCAGTTTTAAAAGTTTATAGCTTATTCATTTTGCTATCACATCTAGGCACGATTACATTGTGTTTTTTTTTTTTTTTTTTGCATTTAGAACAGACCTGTGAGCCATTTTGGGTCAAAAACCCACCAGCTGAGTGAAAACCACTGCTGTAAAGGAATTTCTGGAAATGTTTGGCGTGACGCAGCTTTTTTGATTCCCACCCTCTTTATTCTGTTCTCTTCATTAACATGCTGATAAATCTGGAGAAAGAATTTTCCATTGGCCTTAATGAGAGAGAAGAGAGACAGAAGGACATGATGAGAGAGAGAGAATGTTTGAATTCTTACGAGGGAGGGGGGAATGTAGATGACATTGATGAGAGCAGAATTTATTAAGTAAAAAAAATTATAAAAGTTCCACACAGATCGCAGCGCACCACGTTGTTACAAGATTCTGTTCAGGGCAATTAGGTTTTATAGACCAGACTGCCAGAGCTGCAAAGCATCAAGGCCTGGACCCAAACTCCTCTGATGACGCAGCAACATGCTTTTCTTCAGCGTGTGAAATGCAGAGAGACTGATGTGAAAGTTGATCACCAACACTGAGCTAACGCTACATGAGTCGTATAGAGAGAGGGCATGTGGGTTTGAAGGCACAAGCCATCGCTGGCTCTGAAATAGTGCAAAGAGGAGTGGGCAGAAGCCATAAATTATTGGCGTAATTCTCGTATAATTGTCAGACTGCTGGTATTCATTGTGTTAGGACTGGCCAGACACCATGTCTTGATGTTGCTGGATGGGATATTATTATTGCAGAGATTTATTTTAGGCAGATGGCAGTATAAAAAGTGTTTAATGTGAATATGTGTGGAGGCGTGTAGGATTGGAATTACAGGAAATGTTCGTACAGCAGCGGAGGAATGTGGAGGTCAATGTGACATTTAAAATGTTGTAATGAGGAGTCCACTGAAGGCGAGCGTAGTAATGAACCCAAGTGCAGATTATTTACAAGGTGATATCCAAAATCCAAACATAATCCAAACAGACGAAGACTTGACTTGAAATAGACTTGACATGAAACAGGCTTGACATGGCATGAACAGACTAGACTCACCAACAGCAGGTTACAACGTCAATACACGACAAGGCAACAAGGCAATAACATGGCAACTTATAGAAAACTATGAGGGTCACATGACATGAAACAACCAATGGGAACCAGGACATATGACTATGACAACCAATCAGAACAGGACACACTGAACAAGGGAACCAATAGCAAAGAGACATGAGGGCAAGGGAAGCTTGACACAAACAGGTACCATAACTGAAGTTCAAAATAAAAGACATGAAAACAAGAAAATGAACCAAAACCAAAAACAGACCTTACAATTTGGTGTCCCAGCTATTTTTGTTTTTTGTAAACATTATAATTTTTAGATATTTAAGATTAAATTTGGTAACACTTTATTATAATGTGACACTGTTACAGTGTAATTACACAAATAGATACTGAGTAATTTTAATTAACTGCATGTACTTACGGTAGAGTCAAAGTTGTGTAACTATGTCATCTTAAAGTTTTACTGTAAATTATACAAATCTCCCATTTACTTGCCGAGGTGCAAATGGTGATGTCATCATAATATTTGCATATTAATTTTAGTTTTTTTCAATTCTCACTATTAACAAAACATTAACAACTTTTGCCTCAATAAACTCCTAATTTGATGATTAATAATAGTAAGGTAGTTGTTAAATTGAGGTATTGTCTAGGATTAGGGATGTAGAATGTTGTCATGCAGAATATGTGCTTTATAAGTGTTAATAAACAGCCAATATGTTAATAATAGGCATGCTAATAAGAAACTAATTAATAGTGAAAATTGGTCCCTATACTAAAGTGTTACCGTTGTTTGTATATGGAAAACCATTTCTATAAGCAACAAAAATAAAAAAGTCATTGTGATTTCTCATAATTGTGACTTTGTCTTGTAATTATGATTTTATGTCTCTCATTTGGAACTTCATGTTTAAAAACTGCAACTTTTATTTCTCACAATTGTGACTATATCTCCCTTATATGACTTAATATCTCTGAATTAAAACCTGTTTTTTGTAATTGCGACTTTATATCTCACAATGTAACTTTAATTCTTATTTTAAATGATATCTCACACTTATAGAGGCAGAAACCATGTGATTTTAAAATACAAAAGGCATGTGCTCTTGACAGGAACCGGCTCTGATGGACGGAAATTACTGTCAGTACGGAATCAAGCCAGGTACCTATACACAATACACCTGTAAATGGCTTAGCTAAAAATATCCATTATGTGGATGAGACAGGCCTGCAGGTGTGTGTGTGGTTGTTTCTGAGTGTTTGAGTGAAATTTCTGTGCCATTGTGTCACCTAAGTGCAAGTGAGCTCATCAAAACAATGACCAAGAGACACACAGGCGTCAAACTGTCCCATAGGTAAGGCGTAGTCTGCCTGTTATTTCCCACACTGTGTGTGCTTGTGTGTGTGTGTTTGAGGGGAAATCCCTCTCATCATGCCGTCAACTCTCATGCCATGATAATAACACTGAACATGAATAAGCAAGCAGTGAGCAATGGTTTAATTACTCACATTCTTTTTAAAATCCTTCCCATTCAGCACAAACGTTCAGTGTTTTTACTTTTCCAGCTTCGCTGTCTTTCTCTATCACTCTTTTTTTGCTTCCTTTCTCTTTTGCCTCATCTTCCACTGTGTGATACTGCGAGAACCACCAACTCGCTTGGGATGTAGAAAGTGTCCGTAAAAGATGTAAAATGATGGCTCTACCCACAAAAGCACTTTTGTGCAAGGTGTAGTTTATTTACAGCACCGCAGATATATACAAAAGTCCACGAGTGATGGCGTGTAGAAATATATACAGTGTTATCCCCAAATATCCAAAACAAAAACAAAGTAGCAAAGAAAAAACAAACTGGAAAATAAAGATGAAAAAAAGATATCTACAAAATATATACACAAAGGGTATCCTCAGTATACTCGCTTTGCTGGGTGTTTGCTCACGGCACTACTGTTGCACGCTCGCATTCGACTTGGTTAACAAGTGATAAATGTGAGTCTGGCCTCCCTTTTTATAGGCCAGACTCCGCCCCTTCTTTGGACGTACCATTTATAAAACAATACATTTTCCCATAATACCTGTACATATACACAATAGACATTTTATAAACACAAAACCTTGTAAACACAAAATAAAACCAATAAACACAAAATAAAACTAATAACACACATGACTGTGTTCCTCTTTCATGTTTGTCAGTCTTTAACACATTAAACAATGGTTTGGCCCAATTTTGAGCACAGTTGGCGCCAACGATGACGTCATAAGCGGTTGACGCTCAATCGCTCGGTTTTGCCGGCGCCACCTGCAAGACTGACCACGCCAAACACTCATGACAAACAACTACGAAATACATGACAAACGAGACAATGCATGTAGTATGTATGATCGGGATGAATCTGGAACAGGGTAATGTATTGTGTGAACTATCCATGGGCTGTCAAGACGGCGTGTGCACCCGCTCGGCCGGCAACCAAACAGAGGGGAGGGGAAATCAGCGTGGTGAGTATACGTGTGTGTGTGTGTGTGTGTGTGTGTGTGTGTGTGTTGCGTGCTGTACCCAGCGGGATATCTACTTCATCACATCACCTCCCCCTTCTCTTGGCCGCGTACTGTCCGGGTACCGCGACAGGTAGTCGGCAACCACGTTTTGTTGTCCTGGTCTATGCCGCACCTTGAATTTGTAGGGTTGGAGGCTTAGGTACCACCTCATAACTCTGGAGTTGTGGTCCTTCATTGTCTGAATCCACGTTAGTGCCCGGTGGTCCGTCTCCAGATCAAACTCCCTTCCTAGGAGATAATACCTTAGACTTTCGAGGGACCACTTGATAGCGAGACACTCCTTCTCCACAGTCGAGTACCTGGTCTCCCTGGGCAACAGCTTCCTGCTGATGTAGACCACTGGTTTTTCTGCTCCCACCTCCCCCTGGGCCAGGACAGCCCCAACTCCTGTGGCTGAGGCATCTACCTGGACCAGGAATCTCTGGTTGAAGTCAGGGCTTTGTAGGACTGGGCTGGAGCAGATCTTCTCCTTAAGAGTTCTGAAAGCTGCCTCACAGTCCTCAGTCCACTCCATCGGACTCTTTGCTGCTTTCGTCAGCAAGTCCGTAAGCGGTGTAGCGATTGTTGCAAAGTCAGGGATGAACCTCCTGTACCAACCCACCAGGCCTAGAAAGGATCTCATCTCCTTCTTTGACCTAGGCCTTGGGCTCCGTCGAATGGCTTCCACTTTGTCCACTTGGGGTCTCAGCTTGCCGTTGCCCAGGTGATATCCAAGGTAACTGGTCTCCTGCCTTGCCCACTCACATTTCTTGACATTGAGGGTGAGTCCTGCCTCTTGGATACGTTTCAGGGTCTCTTCCAGATGTGTCAGATGCTCCTGCCAGGAGTTACTGAAGATTACGACGTCATCCAAGTAGGCGGCTGCCCACCCCTCACACCCTCATAGAACTTGGTCCATCAATCGTTGAAATGTGGCAGGTGCCCCATGCAGGCCAAAGGGAAGAACTGTAAACTGGTATAGTCCTGATGGTGTCCTGAATGCCGTATACTGCTTGGAGTCGTTATCAAGGGGCACCTGCCAATACCCCTTGCACAGGTCCAGGGTGGTAATATATCGGGCCTGTCCGATTCTTTCCAGCAGGTCATCTATTCGCGGCATGGGGTAAGCATCGAAACGGGACTGGGCGTTCAACTTGCGGAAGTCTATGCAGACACGTAGCGTTCCGTCTTTCTTCGGGACAATGACTACGGGACTGCTCTACTCACTTCTGGACGGCTCAATCACTCCCATTTCCAACATCATTTCCACTTCTTGCTTCAAGGGTTCAACTAACCTTTCTGGCACTCTGTAAGGTCGTTGTCTCGATGGAGTTGGATCATTAAGGTGGATTGTGTGATGGATTAACTCTGTCCTCCCCGGCCGCTGGCAGAACAAAACGGGGAACTGTTCCAGGAGGCCTTGCAGCTGAGGTCTGTTGGGATCCTGCAGGTGCTCCAAGTTCACCTCAGCTGGTTCTCTTTGTGCCCTGGCCTCTGGCTCTGGTTCTGGTTCCTCATCCATCACCTCAGTCACTTTCCTCACCATCATCGTCATCCCTTGACTCACAGGTGGCTCTTTCCATTCTTTGAGCAGGTTGATGTGATACGTCTGCTTAGCTTTCCCCTTATCCGGATGGTGGATCTCGTAAGTCACCGGTCCCATCTTCCTCACCACTGTGTATGGCCCTTGCCATTTGGCCAGCAGTTTGTTGGTGGATGTTGGAAGTAATAGAAGTACCTTCTGGCCTGGCTGTAGCTGCCTTTGTCTTGTGTTCTGGTCATACCACGTTTTCTGGGCTTTCTGTGCTTCTTTCAGGTTCTCTCTTGCCTGTTCTTGATAGCGTTCAAGCCGGTCCCTCATCTCCAGAACATACTGGACGATGCCCCTCTCCTCTTCTCTGCAAGCAGGATCCTCCCAACTCTTCCGTATCAGGTCCAGGGGTCCTTGCACTTGCCAGCCATATAAGAGCTCGAAAGGGGAGAATCCAGTTGATGCTTGAGGAACTTCGCGATATGCAAACAGCAGAAATGGGAGCCATTTGTCCCAGTCACGTCCCGTGTCTGATACAAACTTCCGCAGCATGTTCTTTAGTGTCTGGTTGAACCGCTCCACCAAGCCGTCCGTTTGTGGATGGTATGCACTGGTTCTGATGGCGGTGATGCCCAACTGGCGATGAAGTTGCCCCATTAGCCGCGAGGTGAAGTTTGTTCCTTGGTCTGTCAGAATCTCTTCAGGGATTCCCACCCTAGAGAACAGCTGTACAAGGGCTTGGATGATCTTTGGGGTGTTAATGGAACGGAGTGGGAAGGCCTCAGGGTACCTGGTCGCGTAGTCACATATCACCAGGATGTATTGGTGTCCTGCACTGCTCCTCTCAAGTGGCCCCACAATATCCATTGCGATACGCCTGAAGGGAGTAGAAATAACAGGGAGAGGGTACAAGGGCGCTCTGCCCCGCTGGGACACAGCACTGGTCTTTTGACATGTTGCACATGTGTTGCAGTATGTCTGTACATCAGTGTAAAGTGAAGGCCAATGAAACCGTGAACTGATGCGAGTGTATGTTTTCTGCTGTCCCAAATGACCAGCCCATGGAATGGTGTGTGCGAGGTGCAAGACAATGGGCCTACAACATCTAGGAACAATTAAACGAGTAACATCATTGGCTTGCAAGTACAACACATCATTCACAATCACATACTTTTCATCACACAAGTTTGAACCTTTTCCACTGGCAGCTTTTTCAAACAGTGACTTAAGCGACTCATCTTTTCTTTGCAGTTCCCCAATGTTCTCTGGGATCCTCCAGTCATCAGCTTTGAGGCCCTCAAAGGAGGCCTCAGGGACTGGAGTACCCAGATACTTTTCAAGCCGACGTTGTCGACGTGGTTTTCTTGGGCCCTTGGTCCCGCCCTGCAGCAGACTACTGTGCAAGTCTGGCAGTGGCTGCAGACCTGCTCTAGCTTGAGCCCGGGTGACAGCAGGACATGATTTATGTACCGTGGCAGAAGTAACAGTCTCAGAGTTCATGGTGGCTTGCAACAGTTCATAGAGTATAGGTAAGTCTCTTCCTAAAATCATATCAGCAGGCAAATCATCAACTATTACAACATTCATCAGAAATGACTGTTCTTGTGCACACACAACTACCTCAGCTCTGGGGTACTGCCTTATATCCCCATGCACACACTGGACAGATGTGGTGGTTGCATAATTAACCTTTGACACAAAGCATGGCTTTAGGAGAGACAGGGAGCTACCAGTGTCCAACATTGCTTTCAAAGAATGTCCATCAACAGTTACATCATACAACATTTGACTCTCCCCTCTAGAGTCATCATCTTTGTCCTCTTCTCTGGGCACATAACAAAATCCTGTCAACTTGGATTTTCGCACAGGACACACAGTTGCTTTGTGCCCTGGCTGTTGACAGTAAAAACACACCAGTTCTTGTCTCTCTGCCTTTGGTTTGTGTACACTGGTAACGCTCTCAGCTGGACCTTGTGAGGCCCCAATCCCAGCAGTGTTTTGTTTATTCACAGTACCTTTGAGTGGTTGAGAGCGTGGACCCCCGCGGTGAGCATTCACGTACTGAAGAGCCAGTTTCGCTGCTGCTAGTCCTGTTGTCGGTTCGTGTTCCCGTACCCAGGTTCGGCTGTCGTAGGGAAGCACACGAAGCAGCTGCTCCAGGATGATGATCTCCCCAATCTCCTCCTTAGTGTGCAGATCAGGTCTCACCCAGCGGCAGTAAAGGGTCCTCAGACGGTTGTAAGTCTCTGTCGGGGTCTCACCAGCAGGAATCGTGGATGCTCGGAATCGCTGTCGGTAGGTCTCTGGCGAGATGTTGAATTTCTCCAAGAGCGCCTCCTTCAGGTCAGCATACACTCCTGCCCGTTCCTCATCCATTGCCAGGTAAGCCTCCAAAGCCTGCCCAGTCAGCAATGGAACCAACCGGAAACTCCACTCTTCCTCAGGCCATCCCCAAGTCTTGGCCAGGCGTTCGAAGCGTCGAAGATAGCTCTCAATGTCCTCCCCCTGTTGGAAGACAGGTATCCTCGGCGGTTCACTCATCAGCCTCGGCTGGCTTGAAGGATGACGCGTTGGGGTGTGTGTGGTGCGTGCTGTACCCAGCGGGATATCTACTTCATCCAAGACACTCCAAGACACTCATTGACTCTTTAATCTCCTTTGTGGCATTTTGTGTAAATAGCTGACTTAATTGCTTAATTTGCACCTTTACAAAATCCCACTACTGTTGCAATAACAAAAAAGTAGATTTCATAGTTTTAACATTCATCCAAAATTCTTTAAAAACTTCTCTAAAAAAGGAATCACACAACAAACTATTATTGAAATGCCAACATGCACTTTTTGCCTTTATATAGTTATTTGTCATAACACACTTGATCAAACTGTGGTCAGAAAAACATACTGGAGTTATCATGCATTCTCAAAACATGCTTAACTGATGTTTAAAACTATATAATCTATCAAGCCTTGCCAAAGATATTTGATTATCATGAGCATGTATGCAAGTATATTGTCTCTGTGTGCCATGAAAATTCCTCCAAACATCAATAATACTATTCGATTTTACAAGTTGAAATAACCTCTTCCTTGATTGCATATGAGGTTCGACATGATTCCTATCCATACTACTTTCGGTGCAATTAAAATCTCCTCCTACTATTAAAAAAAATCATCATTGTTACATTCACTCAAAACTTTATCCAAAGTGTTTAAAAAAAATCATTCTATCTAAAGCATTAGTTGGGGGCATAAACACAAACAAATGCAAAAGAGCTGTTTTCAAAAAACACATTGATCTTCAGCAATCTTCCTTTAATAACTTCTTCAACATTGTAAGAATGTGGAATAAAATTCCTTGAAAATAACATGGCAACACCACCACTTAGCGAGGTATAATGACTTAAAATTGCCAAACCATTAAATTCTCTAATCCAATCTGCCGTATTTTCTATATCACTATGTGTTTCTTGCAGAAACAACACATCTATATTATTATATTTCATCAATTCAAACGCTTGGACTCTCGTCCTAATGTCCGTCTCTCCATTTATGTTTAAAGAAGTGAAGCTTATTTCCCCCATAAAAGATAAAAAAATAAAATAAAACAAAACAAAAAAAAAAAACTGGAAAAACCACTCAGAGGCAGACTAGCACTAAAACTGCACTCTGAAATGTTGCTTTCACTATCTGTGTCCGTCTGACTTAAACTAAAAGCATCTTTCCTTTTTCCTTGTTCCACCAACTTCCTGTTCTGTGGAGTTTTAAAACAACATCCATCATCACTCAGCATTGGAACCTCAACTTCAGGACTTTCTTCTTCGAATACCATTTCTTCTTTTTCACCATTACTGCTATCTGACTCAACTAGTTCTTCCGCTATCTGTTCTACTACAGAGGAGATTCTAACTTCTTCATTCTCACTTGCAGCAATTTTATCTTTTCCAGTTTCATCTGAATATTCCATCGGATTTTCCGGAGCAACAGGTGCAGTACTTGGACAGCGGCATCTCAGCAGCAACCGCTGCAACATCATTCTGCACATTTTCAGTGACAACAATCAATCCATTACTATCATTTCCTTTCCTTGGACATGCACAGACAATATGACCATTTTCTCCGCAACCATAACATTTCATTACATTTGTCGTGGCATAAATGACATAGCACGACAGAATAAGATGACTGTTAGGACGACAGTTAGGACGACGGTAAGGACGACAGAATAAGATGACTGTTAAGATGACAGTTAGGGTGACAGAACAGGACAAGAGAACAAGACGCCAGTAAGGACGACAGAATAAGATGACTGTTAGGATGACAGTTAGGACGACAGAACAGGACGACAGTAAGGACGACAGAATAAGATGACTGTTAGGACGACAGTTAGGACGACAGAA
>JAUZSZ010000101.1:24910238-24926201 GCA_034780575.1 Labeobarbus marequensis | reverse complement strand
CTAATTTATTAAAAAAAAACACTTTTCTTTTTTTTTTCATTCTTGCAAAACATCCTAAAACATACAGGTGTTTTACGGTTTTGTACTGTTTGTCCTTTTTTTTAGTGAGTCATTTTATTAGTCTTCTAGTGCTCTACTTGTGTATGGCTAATGGAGGATATGATGTCTTACATCATAAGGTATGTCAGACCAAAAGACTCTTAACTTTCTGTCTTCTGGCCCTCAGTGAGCTTCAGAAGAGAGTATATCTAAATCGATCTCTCCCCTGTGGCTAGTTCATTAAAACACAGGCAAAGTGATTGTTCTGGGTTTGTATATGATGCTGATTGGTCTTGAAAGGCAGGGAACCTGCGGACAGATGAAGACATGGTACAGTGATTTGTATTTTTAGTCACGGTTGCTGGACTTATTTGCTACTAATTAAATCACATACTTTATTTACCCAGCTAGCTAATCCCAGGATACTTTTGACTGTACGTGTCTAATTTAGTTAATGAAGTTTCAATCAATAAATGTCTTAAAAAAGGAAACATTTTATACTAATGACTTTGAATATATCACCAGAAAGGCTACAGTTGATGTTTATTAGCAGGTTTAAGCAACAGAATGAGTCTAGCTGTAAACATGAGTCAACTTTATATTTACAGTCAGTTTAATTGCTGTCATTTCAGGCCACAGGCAACCGAACACGCCAAAGGCTCTACTGCTCCATATCCATTTGTAAATATATTATTAAATATTATTTTAGATGGTTTAAAAACAACTTGCATACAAGTAGACAACCTTAGCAAGAGCTTTTGACAACTTGCTGGATAATGCGTCATGTGGTGGTGTTAAATTCATGCTGATGTTTATGGCTGTTTACTCAGAAATGCACCTGGCAACTTTATTGACCGGCGAGAAAAACCCCTTATTATCTCTGAATAGGTTTCTATGGGAGTTTCAGTTTAGAGATAAATATGTTTACAGATCACTAAAGTTGGCATCTTTTCATGACAAATAACCATAAATGTGGTGAAAGATCTGAGGTAATATTATTCATATTAATGAATTTTTGTATACAATACATTTTTATAACTAAAAGAACGGCACTAATACAATACTTACAGTGCCAAGTCTTAATTTACAGTGGAATCACAGTTTGTCTTTCTCATTTAATATTCAAAAATTGGTAGCTGTTAAATGTTTTCACTTGAACAATATTTCAATAATTGTAATTAAAACAGGTCAGATTTTTTTGTGGTGTATGAGCATTTGACTAATTACCTCAGTAATAGCTTTATCATGCTAATATGCAGTTTTGATTTATAAAAATACTTGTGACTTGCCAAATAACTGTTTGGTTGAACATTGTATTTATACACAATCCTGTGGGGTTATGCAGCTGCAATGATTATTTCCTTTATTTATAATATGGGATGTACTTATCTTTTATTTAGTTTATTTAAAATGCCCAACTTCTCAGTTGTTTGAGACTAAACATGACATGGGTCAGAGCTTGAGCTTGGATTTAAGATTGTTAATATTTTGAATGGTAAAATCTAAAGTTTATTAGACAGTTTGTGAACATAAACTTCATGCCCTTTTATTAAAATAAATAAATAATTAAATAAATACTTGCTTTCAAATAAATTCTTACTAATTGTTGTTACTAATTGTCATTTCTTGTTGTGCAATATATATGCTGATGATTTCAGTAAATTATAACCTTTCTAAACCTTTATTCTGATCTTGTCTTATTTGTACTGTGAATGGTCATCTTTCACATGTCACTTTATCATTTGTGTTCATTCAGGTGAATTTGTCATTGATCTTTCATTGTTGGAGAGACCTTTTCATGCAGGTCTAGGGTGATAATCTTCCTATTCATTGTACTAGAGAGGATGACACATTTTAGCAAGAAGGTCCTAAACCCCCCGTGATTCAGCCACTTGATCCTGCTTAATGCCACTGGCACTCCCACTCAAATTTGGAGATTAAGCCTCATCTGATGACAAAGAACAGATGATGTAAACAAAAGCTTCTGCCAAAACAAGCTTCAGTACATCTTTCTGTTTCTGGAAGAGGAGGATATTTTTGACAAAGCTGTGTTTGATTGGCATCCATTGAGGATTGGTTGTTTTTCCTCAACTGAAACACTATCAGCGATATCTCAGAAGCATTTATTTCTCAGATTTTCTTTGATGTAAGAGAATATTGTTTGTGGACAGTTTGTGCACTACAGACCATTAATGGTGCCATTAGAAAGCTTCAAACCTTCACTTGTGTGAAATTCCACAAACAGCTTTCACATTTTACCCCTTTTTCTCTCTCTTCTTCCAGCTCTTTTGCTCACCACATTTTGTTTTTGTTTCTCTCGCTCTCATTTTCTCCCCCTTTTATTAATAAAGCTGTTTTTTTGTAATACAAAAATAAAAGGGAAAATAGATGACAGGATTAACATGAATTTCAGCAGACATGTATGGCAAGCAGATCTGGCTGAATGCCTGTGGCAGAAAATGCGGCTGAATTATTTCTGTTTAAATTTGTTTTCTTTCACTCTGTGCTTTATTACCTTTGAGTTGTTCTCTGAGTCCAAATGAGTCTAATTGCCTATTTTAGAAAAGCAACAACAATAGAATGTGATATTGTGTCCCACACATAAAGCCCAAAATAAGAGTGAAAAACAAAAGGATATTTAGAGTAATCAGTTCCACAATGCATGCCATAATATGTAAAATTCTTAAGCAATAAGCTTCTTACTGTATTGTTATTATAGTCATAGCTAATTACAAAGTATCATGGATTTTAACATGGTTGGACTGCTGTATTGACCAATCAGCATCCAGTACCATGTCATCAATTTTATTAAATTACTTACAAAAATTAGCACAAAATTATATTGCACTACTGAATTATGGCCTTTTCCTATAGCCTTAAACAGATAGTTCACCCAAAAATGAAAATTCTGTCATCATTTACTCACCCTCATGTCATTCCAAACCTGTATGACTTAGTTCTTCTCCTCAAAAGAAGATATTTTGAAGAATTCTGGTGTTCCAGACAGTTTCAGTTTCCACTGACTTCCATTGTATTTTTTGGTCTGTACAATGGAAGTCAATGGGAACTGAAACTGTTTTCAAATTATTCAAAATATCTTCTTTTGTTTTCCACAGAGTCAATTCCAGGATGTTCATTTTGGGGTATCCCTTTAGGGATGCCAACAGATTTCACTTTGAGTTTATTTACCTTTGCCTAGCGGGGTTTTAGCCTAAAGACAGTTTGTTTTCTTTTGTTTGTTGTTTTTTAGGATGTTGAAACCTTACCCAACATATCAAGTTTTAACTTCAGACAGATGAATGCTTTTAGGTTTGCTATCTGTCAGGAAACACTGTCGGACTACAAAAACAAAACAGGCTTACCTGACAAAACACACAATTTGGCTGTTAGTTGGAGTGGGATTTAGTGAGCAGATGAGACCTTGTCAGAACAAAGAAACAAAGTACAAACCAAATTTGCAGTCCTGCTCTTGGCTACTCTTTCAAACACAAATGGGTGTATACAGCAACCATTACAAGTCTCTAAACAAAACCTGTGCACTTTAAGTTTGGTAAATGGAGTGTCTAAAAGTCGTTAAGATGTTGGACACACATTGGCCAGGGTGGCATTAGTCCAATTAGGTGGTCCACCCAATCTTAGTTGTGTTAGAAACTTAAGACGGCAACGTTAAGGGTGAGTAAATGATGACTGAACTTTAATTTTTGTTTGAATTATTAAGTATACTGACACATAACCTTCACGCAACCGCTCCCCTACCCGCACTGACACACATATGCAATTAAGCTGAAGTCACAGTGCCTCACCATGTCATCAAAGATGTGCAAAATAATTGGATGAATAAAGAGTAAACCAGGAGTAAACCTCTAAGACATTGCAGGGAATCTTTGCAGTTTTCCCTCTGTAGCCATCTGCTAAAGTCAGTAACTCTGTAGTCCCTGGAGCCATGTTTATTCAAAACCTGTATTTTGCATCTCTTAAGACATTTTTTGTTTTCTGCACACAGCTTTGAGATGATACAGCTTGAGGGTTCAAGTAAATGTGTACTCGTTCCCTGTTGATAATTTAAAATAGTTTAATATGTATTTTAATTGCATTACGTACAGTTAAGCAACAGCTCTTCGTATTTTTCTTTCCTTTTTGCTCTGAATGGCAACCACTGATAGCGCCATTCACTTGCACAAGCTTTCTCTGTGTGTTTGAGGTAATATATTTGAATCTTTTTATACAAATGTCAAACTAAGCAGCCACCTTAAACAAAAACATGTTATACATAAAGTAAAATAAATAAATAAAAGCTAAATAAATGAAATACATTTAAATAAATTAAAATAAATAAATGCCAAAATGCTTTTGTCTGTGAATGATTTGAATAAAAATTTGATAACGAAAATGTACACAAACATTTAAATGTACAAAACCCACCTGCTTTCCCTGTGTGGTAATAGCATGACGTTAATTGTACCAGGCAAATACTGCTTAGTTTTGTGAATTATCTATAATAAGCCTAATTTACATAGAAAGGAGGTGTGTTTGTGCCAGGAGGAATGACAATTACTCCATTTAAATAAACACTGTATAGTTCTGTCATGAAACTATACTATTTCAGAGCATTTAGCTCTTGCTTAAACTGGATGGTGGGTGATTAGTGAATAAGATGCAGGTTTTGCACGGAAATATCACATGGAAAACTACTTTGAGCGTTCAGACTGTCAGGTACCAGGAACTTTAGTTCCACACACAGACAAACACACACACACAGTCAAATGTTTATAAATATACACACCTCTTGACTTCCAGTTCTCCTTAAGTCCCAAAGGAATTCCTTCCTGGCATCTGAACTGTCAGTAGGTCCACACTGTAATGTGCCCGTGGGATCTGAGAGCACTCAGCCAAATCCCAGAGGTGTCTAAAATCTGACTTCAGATATAATGAGCAAATTCTAATGCTTCAACTTTTTTAAAGCATGTGGTACAAAGGTTAATTGGAGTTGTGACTTATTTGCTTCTAATTACACAGCTGCATTCAATGAGAAAATCCAGACTGCAGATACTTAAAATTGTGTTACAGTTAAAATAAATATTTGTAATAAATATAAATATTTGTAATTAAGCAAATTAATATGATATCCAATCATTTTGAAATCAACTTTGTAAATGATGGGAATGACCTAATTAGCTGTTGTGATGAACTGAACATTGCATTGGTTAGATTTCCCTTGCCCTCCAATCACATCAGTGAAGAGGCTTTATACATTACTGCATTGTATATATACTGCATATATACATTATTAGGGTATTTATATATAAATACCCTAATATTTTAGAAAAGTTTAGGAACATTTATTTAACCAAAATTTTGGTTTTTGATTTTGAATCTGGCAGTAATTCTGGTGTACCCGTATGACTTTCATTATTTCTTCTGCGGAACACAAAAGATGATTTTGAGAAATGTGTTTTTGTCCATACAATGGAAGTCAGTGGTAACCAAAACTGACAAGAAATGCACATTTGGAATAACATGAGAGTGAGTTGATGGCAGAATTTGCATTTTTGTGTGTGAACTCTTTAAATCTCTGCCTTTGTTTATATGCTGGAATGCCATTCAGATCATTCTGGCTCAAAATATCCCTAATTATCCCACAAGGAAAGAAAAGAAAAATCAAATTGACACTATTGTTTTGTGGTAGCACTTCCTGTAAGACCTTGTAATTGAATTGCACTTACTCTCAGTGGGAACCTGGAAGTGCTTTTACAGTGCTGTGATGTTTTGACGTAAGTGAAAGGAACGCGAAAAGAAAGAAAGAAAGTGAAAAGACCCTGCATGTCAGTCCTCTCTTCCTGTGTAGTGGAACTGTAGCCTTACTACGTATAAGTGTATACACAACAATATGTGTCAGTACAGTTTTCTACAACTTCCATCATTTTCCCTCAATGCAGGTTAGACAAACCTCGATGCAAACAGTAAATGAAGATGTTATCCCTGGAGGGCAGTGCATCTTTACAACACTGGCAATAATAGCCCAGCAGGTTCCTTTCATCCTCCCAATGATGTTCAGAATATTGGGAAGCTCTTATTGTGATTAAGAGTGGTTAATGGATGCTCGAGTCACTCCGCTGGGAGGAGAGCACACATTCTCTTCACATAGCCTGCCTAACACACAGAGCGCGCACAAAAGGACTCATCAAAGCCGTACTGATAAACTAAGAGAAAAAAGGCAAAGAAAGCAGAATGCACCCACAATGCAAGAAGGCTTTTTTGTGCATTTGTTTGTTTCATTTATTTATTTTTTTATTCAACAAAAAAGTTGCCAATTTCCAGAGGTTCTTATATGCACACTGTCTGACAGACAGTATAGTGCAAAATAACCTAAAATATTAGATATATTCCCGGAAATAATCCAACTACACGGACATTGTTTGCTCCGTATTGATGAGAGTGCCTATTTTGTGATGATCCAAAATGGTTAAAGGTCACATTAAAGTGCTTTTCAGAGCATATTTGTCATGTTCATTCACTATTCAGTGGGCATTACATGGATTCTGCTGTCAGCCAATAATCCAACCACACCTCTCCTACGTGATAAAATGACATGAAAATCTCAAAGTACAGTTCATCTACGAGAATTAGTAAATCACAATGCTGGAAATTATCTGCTCTCCAAACAAACACTGGCACATTTATTACACCACAGCACCCACAGTGTCGCCAGGACAAACACAGCAGTCATCAATTTACAGCCAAAGTGTATCATTTCTGCACCACTAATATCACACTAAAGAACAGCAAAAATAATGACTGTTTTCAAACAGGTTACTGGTCAGATAGATGGTACAGATGACTAGAAACTAATCCAGAATTAGCTGACATATTGATATGCATGTTAAATCACATTAAATAATTTACTCACCCATGTTATTCCTAACATGTCTGTTTATATTTTGAATAACGTACTGGTCATTCTTGTCCATGCAATGACAATGAATAGACACTGGTGCTTTGAAGCTTAAATAAGTGCAAAAGCATCAAGAATTATCATAAAATTAGTCCATTTGACTTGTGCTCTATATTGCAAGTCTTCTGAATCCATACGGTATGATAGATTAACAGACTGAAATTTAAGTCGTTATTCCATTCCTATGAATTCCCATCCAATCAATGAATGAACCGTTCAGACCAGTTTGTGAATCAGATGAAATCAGTGATTGAAAAGATCTGATTAATTCACACATCTGACATTTTCGACTTCTTTCAAAATCAAGGTGAAAAGACTTAGAGCGGATGTGAAGATTTTCAGGGAACAGTAACTTCATTTTACACACTATTCATTCTGTTCCTCACACAAGTTGTGAGGCACCATAGACTTTTAATATAGTAAAAGAGTCACGCTGACCATTATGGTGCTTATTGTCATTTTGGAGCTTGACCCAAGTACTGATTCAAGCCATGACATTCTTCAAAAATGCACCTGTTCCACAGAAGAAAGAATATCATGTGGGTTTAGAAAGGCAGAATTGTCATTTTTCAGTGAACTATTTATTTAAATCATTTAAACCAGTAAAGCATTTTAAAATTGAATAAAATAACACACTACAACTCTAAGTATTTCTGGAAAAGTAATAGAGGAGAGGTTTAAAAATGCCACAGCGCTCCGCTGTGGGGGAGGCTGAAACAAAAGGCTTTTGGCACGTTGTAGATTCTCTCTAGCACGCACTCCTGCTCTAAACAGAACCGTTTTGACATCCCATAAAAACTCAGAAGAGAACCAGCACAATGCCAAATTGACCTCTGAAGTCATCTGCTAAGCACATGATGTGGGCATTCTTGTTATTGTCACTCTGCCACAGCGCGGGCTAAAATGTCAGGCCTATCTGAATCAATGTTAGCTGGCAGTGAGCCACTACTGGACGCTGTCGCCAACAACACAGAAATCAGTCGAGCGGAGATTTGAGCGAGGCTATCCATCGCCATCATAATAACCAAAGCAATTGAAACGACGGATTCTGACCTTACCTCACTGATGATAAGATAAAGAGAGCATAAAAAGAAAAATACATATAATATGGTAACCATGTTGCCATGGGTCCAGCACTGTAATTATCTAATCACATCATTTTATTGTTAAAAAAAAAAAAAAGTGTTGATCCATGTGTTACTTGGACAGTTGCATAAAGATCATGAGAACTCATTAAACTTAATCCATTTTAATTTCACCTCTAACCCCATTCTCCCTCTCCATCTCTTAATAGTGCATTCATACGATCAAATAAAAGAGTATCAGTAAGTGTGGTGGGTGAGTGGCCTTCATCAACTCGGTGTGGGGGAGATGTGCTTATCAGAGGACGGGGATGACAGCATTAAATATTAATGGAATGGAAAAGGAGCAGAGGTGGACTGCTGATCAGCCTCTCAGTGAAGTGCATGCATCAGGACACAGCTGCAAGAGACGACAGCGCTGGATCAGCAGGCCTGCTCTTGTACTGCCACTCAACTCAGAAATAAATTGCATTTACAAGTGGCTGTGAAATCACAATATTTTTAACAAGTGTTTGTCTGAGAGAGCAGATGGGGGGTTCGTGTTTAATTAAAAAATTAAAGAAATGTTTAACAAGGTAAACTAAATAATTCAAAATGGAACAAGTGCACATTTACTTAGGCCTCATATGCACTCATAAACAAGAAAACATAATTATGGCAGTTAAGAAAAGACAGATCCAGATCTCACTGCACTCTGACGAAAACAGGAAAAGAGTCAGAGAAAGGAGGGGGGAAAGGAACAAAAAAGAACAAAATAGTTGAGGGGTGTTGCTTTATTTTACATAGTTTAAAATCATTAAAATAATTAAATTAACCAAAAATCAAGTGAACAAGTGAATTATCAAGTCTCAAATGTGTGTAAAAAAAACAAAGCAACAAGCTTGACAAATAATTCATATCACAAGAGAAAAAGAACAAAAAAGGCTGCTGTTTAATTTGAGATATTTTTAAGAAATGTGAAACAATGATATTAAATGAATTTTAAAGAGGAACAAGTGAGCATAAGAAAGCAAAAGAGCAAAAAATGAAGGGCTGTTGCTTAATTTTAGTTATTTTCATTTTAAATATAATTAATTAAAAAATGAATTATTTACAATAATGGAATAAAAAAGAGCAAAAGGGAAATATGTAGGGTTATTGCTTAATTTAGGGAGATTTCATATAATGATATATATATAAAATAACAATGATAAAAATGGAATAAATGTGCATAATCTTAAGCGCTAATATAATACTGCTAATGGTGAATTCCACTAACTAAATCATTTCCAGAATTAAAGGACTTGTTCATGTTCACCCAGTAATTTCAGATTTTGCAAATTTACTTGCTTTCAGGCTATTTAAGATGTAGATGAGTTTGTTTCTTCAACAGATTTGAAGAAATGTACGTCACTTGATCGCCAGTGGATCCTCTGCATGTGAATGGGTGCTGTTAGAATGAGAGTCCAAACAGCTGATAAAAACATCACAGTAATCCATAAATAATGTAAGTAATCCACAAGCTGTGTGTTTGAAAGAAACAAATACATCAAGACCTTTTTAACATCAAACGAATAAATACGAGTCTTTCTCCATTCAAAAAGTTGTCTCATCTGAATCAGGAGAGAAATATGTACAGATCAAGCACTGTTTGCATGCGGAAACAGTACAAAATAGTTCTAAACAAATATCTTGGCTGACATCAGACTTTTTCACTGGAGGAAGCGTAAATATGGATTATGAGCTCATATTGTGGCGAGAATGATGGTTTAAAGATAGAATGATGGAAACCTCATCACAAGGCGTTAATTGATGGACTGGAGTTGTGTGGGTTACTTGTGGATTATTGTGATGTTTTTATCAGATGTTTGGACTCTCATTCTGACGGCACCCATTCACTGCAGAGGATCCATTGGTGAGCAGGTGATAGAATGCTACATTTCTCCAAATCTGATGAAGAAACAATCCGATAAGTAAATGTTCAGCAAATGTTTATTTTTGGGTAAACTATTCCTTTGAGCAAAAGTCTGCATTCAATCTTATAGCTGTCTTGGAGAAACAAATGAATTTATTAAAGAGATCATATTTGTGATTTTTTTTATTTCTTATGAGTTTTTAATAAGCCAAGATTAAACTAATACAGATTGTAGAAACTCTGTGAGCAAAATAAATCAAACTAATCCTGTGGTTGTACATCAGATAGAAGCGAGTTACACAGAACATTGTGTTCCCAATCTGTTGCTGCAGAGAAGATACCCCATGCCTTAATGTAAAGTACACAAGCAGAAACGTTGCTGGTATACACTGTTTGTATTTGAAATGTAACTAATCCTTTATGTGCTATACGTATGTGTTATACAACAAATATTGTGTAAAATCTGTGTCATATTGTTTGTTTGATGGTTATTCATCTACTCTAGCCCATTGTAACCGTGTGATTTTCATGGTATTATTTCTGTGTTATGTGAACGTGTTATCATACATTGCCTTTCATTGCTAAGATGATATAGATTGCTGAATCCAGTCTCCTTGATTAAGTGTGGTTATCTGTACGACTATGATACAGATGGACAATATGGAATAGTAAAAAAAAAAAATGTTCTGAAAAGACATATGATCAGTTAGGTGCACATTGTACACCTTTTAAATCTTGACTACCTTGACATGATGTGTGCAAATAGGCTAAGGTTTTAGTCTGCTAAATGTATGGAGAGAAAAAAAAATGGTGTGCACTGTGCAGCACAATATACTGCAAACAGTGCCGTCCAAAGTAATCATGCACTTCCAAGCAGTTTTAGCCACTGAAGCATGTCTACTATTTTATTTCACTCTCAGATAAGATACTTAATCAGGGGTTAAAGCAGAAGAATACACAATATATAAGTAAAGAATATAATTAAATAATTAGAAATAATTGCTTTTAAATCCTATAGGAACCCATTTTAATGAGCTCTAGGTCCTAGTGCCACCACTGCAAAGAAGCACAAACCAACAGAGTGTCAGCCGCACCACAAGATGTTGTTTTTACTGCACAATTACAATAATGTAGGACCAGTGCAGCAAAGAAGCCATGAAAGCCTTGAAATCAAATGACTGAAAGCAAAACTTGAATGTTCTCTCTGTATCTAGAAGCCTGATGTTCACCATTTGTATGGGAAACAGGCATCTTTCCATGAGTTGGTATTGGGGAGGGGGAGTTTGTATTTTCAGGAAACCTGCAGCATGTGTTCTTGAAATGTGTAAATAGTGTTTAATAAACACAACTAGCGGTTTGCATTTTGTATTTGTGTTTAATTCTCAGTTTCACTGTGTATAATACACAACTGTTCGTAGATCACCCTTCAATATATGCTTTTGTTTTTAGTAGCCTACATCTTCATTAAAGCATTAAAGAGGCATCTGTTGCCATGTGGCACTAGTACCTGCAGTATAAGAAAGAAAGAAAAAAAGAAAAAAAAAAAACGACACCGCCACACCAACAACAAACAAAACTTGATTGACGCATCTATAGACCACTAAGGTGTCCGCTATTAGAATTGTGAACCAATAGCAGCGAAGAGGAGGCGGGTTCTAATGTGTTTCTCGATTTAACTTTGTAACGTAATATTACTAGCCTGCTACTTTAGTCGACAGCTAAAGACTGTTTGAAGGTGTAACTCAACGTCAGCTACTAATATCAAGGATTTGTCAAGAATTTGAGGTACAGTAGCCTTAAATGATATAGAAATGATGAACATTATCAAAGACTTAGTGGGCTGTCACCAAACAAACAGAACATGGTATATAGTTTAGATGTCTTCTCACATAATGCCTTAAAATTGCACTTAAAGTAAGTTTTACATACGCATAATATGACAAAGAGTAAAAATAGTTATTTACTCTCACCCACATTTCTCTGTCTCTGTTGAAGGCTCGTTGGACATGCATTTATTTTACACGTCGTTTGTTTTGTGCGTCCTCTCTGCATGTCACATGACCACATCCACCTGTGAGGAGCTCCTGTCTCCAGAAGATGCTGAGTTCTGCAAGTAAGTCTTCATAATGTTGTCATTCTGTCCTGTGAGAATTTTTAGTCTGACCAGTATCCTATTTCATTGTTCAAATCTGTGGGATAGTATGAGTACTTGTTACTAGACAGTACTGATAGATCAATAATTATCTGGGCCAGGCCAAAATTATTATTGGTTTAATATATTGGTCTGGTTAGCTACTTAGTCTTTCCACTATTACTGTTTGTCAGTTCCAATACCTACTGTATCAGAATTGTTTCTCTGTAACATTTTTATTTTCAGTGAATATCCATACGTTATATCCATAATCTTACATTAACTTTACTTTGGAGGCGCATTTGTCTTTAGAAATGAGCGAAATCTGTCAAAACAATGCTCTCGTTTAGCTCAGTAAATGTGCGCATGTATTTCTTTGCTCGGAGAGGGCTGTCACTATTTTAATTATACTGTAAATTGCTATGGTAAAAGGCAATGACAGCTGCTATTTTCTGGCTATATATAATTCTAGGAATCAGCATTATACATTGTTTTTATGCACATATGTAATATAATTACATATAGATAACAGATGCAAGATGAAAAATTATTTTTGCGCTGTAAACTGTATGCTCTGTAAACTATGGGAATACGTAATTATTTTGTAATATAAAAGTAGCTTACTGAATATAGTAACAATTACTGAATATAGTAACAATTACAAAGATGCAAGTAAATTATTTCTAATGTCTTAAATAGGTTATTTTATCCTGCTGAGATTGGTTCATTAAAATTACGGTAGAAATCCGAAACAAATGTCTTTTGGCGTTCCTTTAGGAGTTATGGACTAGGGTTAATTTCCAAACCATATTTCCTTAAATGAACTGATTTCAGAAGTCTGGCTTGTATGCCGGTGTGGGATGTGTAGGACTCCCTCAGAGCGCTGAGTCATGGATGCTTAAGCAGCCGGTCCCACTCAAAACCCACACAGCATGGCTTACAAATCTAACAACTTACTCACTAGTTCAACTTTCAGTGCAGACATGGGCTATTCACGGCTTATATTAGTGTTTCATGACCTGTCATAGGAAACCAAAACTGTTCATTGAATAATGATGGTGTACTAGGCAGATTCACTTATTCGTACCTGCATTTTTGCTGTTTAGGGGAAAGTTAAAGGTGATTTACCACGATCTGGTTGTTGACAAATGCATGATCGTCCCTCAGAGGATCAGAGAGAAGATCAGTAAGGAGTGGGGACCACCTCAAGTACAGCTGCCAAGTGCTGATGAGGTAAGAGAAACTCACTCCATAAAATCATGCTGACCTCTTACTCACACTACCAACTAGTGCTCAGCGGTTTAGCCTTTAACCTGTGATTAATAATGATCCTCTGCCAGGCTAGAAAGTGTCATAATATATATTTGTGCTATTTTTAGATGTTATAATACGTCCTCCTACAACAGTTTAATATGCATACACAACTGCAAGGAAGCCATGCTTAGGTTGATTTCCTGACAATTTAGCCACTGATCTGTGTGTTTGAGCCTCACTCAGCAATACTGGCTCAATGGCAATGACACACTTCAGCTGCAAAGTGTGTACACATCTAAAGATGGAATGTATTATGTTTCAATCGAAACAGAAAGGTCTCTAATGCTGATTAGATGGTTGTTTTCCACTTTATCTGTTATTTTAAGTACTGAGGAGTTTATGTTTTACCTTCATTTGAAGTCATATTTTGAATTGTGTTATTCTGGTCTGTTGATGTTATATTATGTCTCCAGAAGATGGCGCAAGTGTTCCATAACTAAGGCATATGTGTGCTGAAATGAATTCATCTTATAGACACAAAACTCTATTTGAGTATGAAATAGAAATGTCATGGATATATTTACTGGCATTATGTGATATGTTTGGATGCCTTAAAGTTTGTCATCAGCTGTGTTTAAGGAATTGAAGGTGAATGAATTAAATTAATTAAAGTCTGTATATCAGTGCAACAGTACTCCCAGGAAAAACAAAAAACAAACAAAAAAAACTATATATGTGTGTGTGTATGCATTAATAATAATCTGAAGCAGTGCTTATTATTTATAATTATAAGGAATTTATATATTTATATTTATATAAGAATCATATATTTAGAATTGACTTATTTATATAATTTTTATAATGTAAAGAATATATATATATATAATATTTTATATTTCAAATATTTTCAGTCAAAAATATTTTATTTAAAAAATCGAATATTTTCTTAATATGATATTACTTAACAAATATTACTAGCTACTGTAATTATTCTGTTGCATATGTATAAATAAATATATACTTATATTTATTTATTTATACATATGCATCAGAATAATTACAGTAGGTAGTAATATTTGCATTTGGAGTTTTTGGTTTGTCCCAATATCCTTTTCCACAACTTAAATCTAAAATCAATATATTTAAATTAATTATATTTAATTAAACTAATGTAATTGTAATGAGAAGAAGAAAATGAAGAATAACAATGATGATGATGATGTATGGATCTTTAACTTTAGACATTTACATTTACAACTTTGAATAAAAATGTTTTCAAATTCCTCCTTTTACAATTTAAACGTACTCTAGGTTGTCTTTTCAAGGCAGCCTTTTTAGATAAAGTAAGAGACAAAGAGGCCATCAATATAACTGAAGAGCCATAGGACAGCTGCTATATCTGGCAAACTTTGTCCGTCTCACTAGATTGGTGTATTTGAGTTTGAGCAGCGATGCTGTGCGAATCATTGTGGTAAACTTGAAATAGAATCAGCTGTGGCGGAGAAAAGCAGCAAAGTACCATGCCGTATCTGTAAATTGGAAAGCCACTTCAATTTTAGGAGCTAGTTTATAAATTCCATAGCTAAGCAGTCTGGCTGGAAGATGATCTATCGCCCTCATGTTTCCCAAACCCCAATTGATGTATGGTCGTATTATCTATTATGCTGTCCTACATGATTCTCTTTTATTGCTGGACTTGGTGTCAGACAGCAAAACGGATTACACATGAGATCAAATCAATACCAACTTTATTTACCGGCCTTTCAAACGTAATTCCCCCTTTTGTGGCTCTGACTCTGATAAAAACATATGGTAGCTGGAGGTCTGCTCTGCGAATATGAGCAGGCTTTTCGGAGAGCGTACGTGTCAGGGCTCGTTCTGCGGTCGGTCTCTCTCCTCCGCCCCCTTGTCCCTGCCAATCGACACTTCATCACCACGGAAATGAGAGGCCAAGTGGCGACGCAGCGGTCACTGGTTGTCGCTTTACCCCCGCGGTGACACCCACCTCATTACCCTGCTGAAGGCATGCTGGGTAATTGAAACAGAGCGAAATGGGCAGCGGTCCAGCACGTCCGCCTCTCGATGGGCTTTCATTACCCAAAACAAAAGCAAAGGGTCACGCTAAACAACAGATTTCCCTCTGTCAGCCCTCAAAGTAATGACTCAACCCTCAGCTTGACTTGAACTTGATTTTCACTTGAAAAACCATAATGCTTTAGCGCTACTGCCCCCCAAATGTCTCCAAAAGTCATAACGCTTTCATCAAAGTAATGTGTTTGAGTGAATGTTTTATCATTTCCATACGGTAGGGATAACGGCCTTTGAAATCTCGTGTTTTCTTGTGGCGTTGAGTGAAATGAATCTGTCGCATGCGCTGTTGTTTACTTCTTGACTCCGTCATTGCACACTAAGAAACTTATGTCTAGCTCTGTCGTTATCAAGTTGACAGTCATTTGGGCACTCGTAATTCAAATTATTTTAATCTCAGGCCATTATGGAGATAATTGCATCTTTGTCTGGCACTTTTGGATGCCGTGTCAAAAATAGTTTGTTTACAGTAATGGTTGATGAACTTGGACTGTTTTAGCACATCTTGTTTTTCTTAAAATTG
>JAUZSZ010000101.1:24860921-24871972 GCA_034780575.1 Labeobarbus marequensis | reverse complement strand
TCCTTTGTTAAAAAAAAAAATACCATGAGCTGCATAAAAATACACAGAAAACCTATCTTCATAATTATAGGTCTATTTGCTTTCATATTTCATGTGTAGAAAAATGTTTCTATTTTTTATATATGGAAGGGCAAGAGATATGATTACATGATTGACAGGTCTGAACGAACTCTGACTCATAAACACTCGCGCTCGTGGAAGATAATGGACGGTGCACTTCAGATCACATAATTCAGTGGAGAGTTAATAGAAATGTTATTCTGTATAAAGAACATGTGAGAATAGTCTGATCTTAAATACCAACAATAACAAGAACTCAGCATTCACTCGCTTCTCTCTTGCGGAAAAAGTCCTTTACTAGGGTTTTTTTACGCTTGTGCTCAATACAATCTTCTGAGTTTTTAGCGCCACCGTGTCAACCTTTTGGGTAACAGCAGTTGCTCTGGCCACGTGATGTAATGCTCAAATCTTATTGGACGGCCCATGTTTTCGCTTTGAAAAACTGAAAGGATTCGTCGGACTGGACAAAAAAAAAACATTCACATTTTCGATGCTATGTGGAAGCATCCAGAGGAACCTGTTGTTTTATTCCAGAGCGTCATCGCGTCCAAAATTCGTTTCGCTTTTTCGCGCTCAGTGTGGAAAGGCCTTTAGTCACTCATTAGGCAAAGATATCTGAAGGTACAGACCAGCATTGACAGTAAGGGACATCTTTCCTAATCCTAAATGTTCTCTTTTAAGACAGTGACCTATATATATGTGTGGAAAATGAGGACAGAGCGAAGCGGTGTTTAAGTGTGTGTGTTTCCTGTCCCAGTTTAATCTCAGCATTTCCACTGTCCCTTTTTCCACCACAGACTGGATTCAATTACTGCCCCTGCTCTGACCTTAAACCCCTTTGACCCCTGAGAACGGCCCCATCCCCTGTCCTGATAGCAGCACAAACCAGCCCTCCTCTCCAACCCTTCTCTCTACTTCTTTGACCTTTCTTCTTGTGTCCTTTTGCATCCCTTTGTCTTTTTCCCCATACTGTTCACTTCATCTTCTCCTTATTCTGTCCTTCCTCTTTCAGACTCATTCTTCCATCCTCTTGTTTCTTGTCTCCTACCACGTCTAAACACTCACTTATCTGTAAGTGACCAACTATGAACAATTATCAACCCAAACTGGCTCAAGTCAACCCAGCTTCCTTACCCAACTATCTCAACTCAGTGTTTGGGTTGAAAAAAGAATATTGCTTATTATTTAACGCTGAGCCTTGTCCGTATTGCCAACACAGTTTAATTGACAATTCACAACTATTTTAAGTTTTGGCAAATTGGTGGCAAGTTTATAAGAATCTGTACAATCTTTCAGGTCATTCAGTCATCAGTGTCCTAATGTTCAGTGCATCAATACCCTTTGTGTTCACGATTTACAGTACTGATTCATGTAATGGGGAACTAGTTAGTTGATTGACACATACACAATGAAATGTAGATTGTTTTGGTTTTGTCTGTGTCTCAGTTCTTTTGGGAATCATTGGCTCATTTTAACAATCAACTTTGGGTCTTTAATTTCAAAATATGCTGTCTAGGTTTGCTAGGTTTTGAGATCTTGGAAACTTTTTGCACCATTTGTTAGATGTAATTGTTCTCCATTTTTGAGATCAGTATTCAACTGGTGCTCTTTTTAATGGGCCAATTTCCCCTGCATTTACTCATTGATCGGCTAACCTTGCACTAAGCTACAGTCGATGATCCTTAAGCCGTCTCTGTATCTTAATCACAACACAGATACCTGTTAATTACCCAACCAGTTCAAGTGTTTTCACTGCTTTAAGAGGGATTTGGGATTGATTGTGTTGCGTTAGCTGCGGGTCCCAAGTGTGTGTTTGTGTGTGTGTTTATGGTCGTCTGTGTGTTTATGGAGAGAGAGGGAAGGATAAAGCCGAATGGATATTTATAGGCTTTTGAATGGACAACACGGCTTGGTATCGGGTCAGGGATAAACCATGAACTTATAAACTCACAATGGGACCTTGATTTCTCTGTACTTCTTTTCTCTCTTCATCTTAGCTACTTTGTTTTCCCATTCCTTGATTATCTACGTTTGTCACAGTTTCTTACTGCAGTAACCCTATTTTCATAGTGTATTGGCTAATGAAAAGTCATGTGTAACTGTTGCGCAAAGAATTGACATTGTGTTCTTTAAAGATGGGTTCTTAAAGCTAACTTTCAGGCTACAATTTTAAAAATTCTTTTAGACTAGCACATTAATTGAATATTCTTGGTAGAAGGTATTGATTTTCATTTTCACAATTGAATAAGTGAGCGATTTATCATAGATTTGAGATTGTAACATCGCATTAATCGCCATGTTTAAAGTCAGATGGGTCAGGCAACATGTTTCAGACCCAATGCTGAGCGTTTCAAGACAGACCTACTATGTTGTACGTTCTATGTTCCATGTTCGCTGTTTCTCACTATAACAGGTTCACATCAAATAGCTCCTATCGTACTGCAGTCTTCAAAAGACCCCCAGGCAGGAATCAGAACCCCTGATGTGAGCTTTCATTGGTGTTCTTGTGTGATGCCAAAATTTGAAACTATAAATAGTTAGGATTGTCTCTAGTACTGTACAAATTCAGTTGATTTTATGGACTAGTTAGTCTTCAAATCTAGTGTACAGTGTATGAGGTAATGCAGCTATATTAAATTTGGCATGATCTGTTTTCTAAATTCATGATGTACATGATAAACAAAAAATAGTGTATTATTACTGTTTCAAAAAAGGACCTTGTAATGTTTCATCCCTGTAAGCTTGTGTTCATCTGCCTTCACTTCACTTTTGAATGCCACGTTCACATCAAAATCCAATCAACAAACAGTGCATAGAAACAATTCCCACCCTACATTTTCTCATTTACGGTAATGTTTCACTCAGATGTATATCACAATATGGAAAAAGAGATACTATTTCCATTTCATTGCAAGATTAAATGCTATATATATTTGGATATGACACAAATACTGCTTTTCCATTGGGAGTGGTGCTGGAGTCAGTGCCCAAACTGGAATTGGGCAGGGCTTTTACACACAACAAAAACCCTAGACCAGTCTCTAAATCCTGGTTGGTGACCCCACAATTTTTCTGGCCTCGAATAAAGGAACCTGTGACGCCATTGATGCTTTTCTGTTGTATTTTTTTGAATGTTGCACTCGCATCTCGCACATGGCACAGCATTCTAATAACATGGTGATCAAGTTAAAATAAGTTTAACTTTTAAATACGCATCTCAAGTCTATGCACTTATTCCCCTTTCCATTGCCATTTCTTGTAATTTTCAAAGCAAAAAATTGTGTGAACTGGCCCTAAGAGGCTACAGGAATCCGAAATGTATTAAAATCCCAGGTGCAGTTTATTATGCAACCAAACATAGCAGTAATAACTAGAATAAAAAGCCCAAGACACAGCTTGAAGGCTGAAACACACCAGGGACTTGTTTCCATTGTTGTAAAACCAGCATTATAAACCATTTTTTTCCCCTGTAGGGGCACTGTTGGTCCTTGAAATCTGAAGCATGTTAACAGCTAGGCCATGGCTCCAGCAGAGCATAATTTAAAATAATTGCATTATAGTGTGTAAGATACAGTAGAAGTATAGAACATCTCATTGTGAAATCTCTAAAAGGAAATGAAAATCAAAATGACTTGAATACTTGATTTTGAGCCTTGATATTTCTGGACTCTTTCTTCAGAAGGTGAAAATATGTTACTGTGTTTTTTTAGTGATTTCTAGGGCATTCTGTTCCCTATATGACTTAAGTGTATACAAGTGTAAGCAAGTATGATTTCCACCAACGATCAGCACTTGTTCACGAAAGACAAATGAAAATGACTTAAATCCACAAATATTAAGATATTATGTTATTTTTGAGTACACCTAAGCCATACACTGTCCCAGCTGGTGGGGAGAAGACTGCATCTCTTCACACCTTCCCTCCCTGTCCTCTCTTTCCACTGCATTTGCTTCCTCCATCTGTGTAAATGCACATTAATTATACACATACACACATATATTCTCTACCCCAGCGACACACACCCACATAATGCATGTGCTTTCTTCACATTTATTAGGGGAAACACTGAAAATAGGTCCTAATGTCAGTAGTGTATTGATTGTTACAATAATATGAATGTTGAGCCCAGAAAAACGAATAAAAGTTTGGACCCGTTCACCATCATAAAAGTTTTGAAACTGCACACAGGCACATACAATGAAGAACGTACGTTGAAGTACTCTAGTCAAATTATTAAAGTTATATTCTTGCATTTAAATACAACATTGCAGTAGCTCTATTAGTATCGGTGGCATGCTGTCACTTACCATAGATTATAATTACAACTTGTCAGTCAGTTTGTAAAAAGCAATTAAAGACACATTTATAGTAATGCACTTACAAGTGTGCAACACTGTAAATAAAAAAAGATACATATATATACTTTTAAAATATGTAAGTATCACCCTGTTTTTGAAAGTAAACATTACATGTGTTGACATAAGATTGAATCCAACCTTATCCTCATACATACAGTACATTCGTTAAACGGTATGTACTGTATTAGCAAATCTTGAGTGCTTGATTGTTATGTCTATCATTGAAAAATGTAAATATATATGACATAATAGTATAATTGTCAAAAGTAGTGGTACTTCCAGTACTTGCTAATATACAGCTGCTTTAAAATGCATATTTACGAATGTAATGTGTTGGTGTGTAGAGCATTTTAGCCAATCACAGACATGTTTGTTGAGCATGTAAACGCAATGGTCAATCAGAGGTCGTTTGAGTTAGTCAAAATCCTCTCAATACAGCAAAGTAGATTGAGCGTTCACACTGAAAAGTTTCGGGAGTGACTATGTATTAAAATGCATGACTCATTCTGAAATTGTGATATTTGTTATAGTGATAACCATAGCATTGGACAGGACATAAAAAAATGACATGTCAAAACAGATCTGTGCGTGAAGTCTAAGGACCCTATTTTAATAATCTAAGCGCATGGTCTGAAGCACATGGTGCAGGTGCACTTAGGGTCTGTCCGAATCCACTTTTGCTAGTTTAACGATGGGAAAAAAAGGTTGGCGCACCAGGCGCATGGTCNNNNCTCAGAGCTGACAATGCATATCAGAGTGAAAAACAAACCATGAGGTCAAAGGAACTGCCTGCAGAGCTCAGAGACAGAATTGTATCGAGGCACAGATCTGGGGAAGGCTACAAAAAAAATTCTGCTGCACTGAAGCTTCCCAAGAACACAGTGGCTTCCATAATTTTCAAATAGATGAAGTTTGGCACAACCAGGACTCTTCCAAGAGCTGGTCGCCCAGCCAAACTGAGCAATTGATGGAGAAGGGCCTTGTCTAGACTGGTGACCAAGAACCTGATGGTCACTCTAGTTGAGCTCCATGATCATAGATGCAGATGGGAGAAACCTACAGAAGGACAAACATCATTGCAACACTCCAATGATCAGGGCTTTATGGCGGTTTGGCCTAACTCAATCCTCTCCTCAGTGAAGACACACTTGGAATTTGCAAAACAGCATCTAAAGGACCCTAAGGCTTTGAGAAACATAATTCTCTGGTCTTATGAACCTCTTTTGTAAGCATCATGTTTGAAGGAAACCAGCTCTGCTCATCACCTGGAGAGTACCATCCCAAAAGTAAGTGTGCTGGTAGCAGCCTCATCCTGTGGGGGTGTTTTCAGCGGCAGGGACTGAGAGACTGGTCAGGGTTGAGGGAATGCTGAATGGAGCAAAGTACAGAGATATTCTCAATAAAAACCTGTTCCACAGCGCTCAGGACCTCAGACTGGGCCAAAGGTTCACCTTACAACAGGACAATGACCCTAAGCAGACAGCCAAGGCAACACAAGAGTGGCTTAGGGACAACTCTGTGAACGTCCTAGAGTGGCCCAGCCAGATCCCTGTCTTGAACCCTATCGAAGATCTGGAGAAACCTGAAAATGGCTGTCCACCGAAGGTCCCCATCCAACCTGACTGAGTTTGAGAGGATTTGCAAAGAAGAATGGCAGAAAATTCCCCAATCCAGGTGTGCAAAGCTTGTTGCGTCATAACCAAAAAGACTCAATGCTGTAATTGCTGCCAAAGGTGCTTCAACTGAGTACTGAGTAAAGGGTCTGAATACTTATGTAAATGTGATATTTCAGTTATTTCTTTTTAATAAATTTACATACATTTCTAAAATTCTGTTTTCACTTTGTCGCTATGAGGTATGGAGTGTAGATTAATGAGAGAAAAAAATGAATTTAAACAATTGTAGTATCAGGCTGCAACCTAACAAAACTGAAAAAAGTGGTCTGAATACCTTCTGAATGCACTGTATATGTACATATAGAGCATATATGTGTGTTAGGGATGGGCGATATCTTATCATTCATGATATACCGGTAAAAATTCTCCCCATGATAAGAATTAGTCTTTCTGCAATAATAATGATAAAGTCTAGTTGTTGACATATTTCTGTGTGCAACCGTGCGGAGTGACATGGTGGAAGGCAGACGTGAAATTGAGGAGGAGTTTATCGCTAAATGAGAAGACCCTTCTGCAGTGTGGAAATGGTTTGGTCAGGGCTGTACAGTGCGACAAAAAATCAGTCTGTGCAATGAATAAATATATTACAGTAGCACGTGTGCAATACAGTTTTGCATGTATATGAGCTTGTTTACAAACCTGTTGACCAAAAAAGATATTATTTATTGAGATGTGTTTTCTCCAAATTAACTTCAAAACAAGTCGAGTGTTTGAAATAATTTTTTGTGATCAGACGTGGTTTCATATCACAGAATGAGGCAGAAATCATACTATTTTATAGTATTACTGTATATACTGTGATAAAGCTATGTCGGTTATCATCGCATTATAAATATACTTTATCCTCGTAAAAATACCAAGATTGCCTGAAGAACAAAGGTCTATTGAGCGATTGCGACAATATATATTGTGGCAGTCGCTCAATAGACCTGCCACTTGTTCTGTAATCTGTAATGTTTTTGTGATTTTAGTGCTGTCGAATGATTAATCGTGATTAATCCAATCAGCATCCAAACTAACATTTTTTGTTTACATAATATATTTGTGTACTGTGTATATTTATTATGTTCCATATCCTGGACGAGCCCCCGATGATAGTTCGATTAAAGGTGTATGTAGTGCAACATTAAACTTCTGAGATTTATGTGCTGGTTTAGAAATTTTACTAATCATTTATTAACTTCCAAAGGTTTCATCAGCCCTTCACCATGGCCGTTAGGATAAAAATCGCATTTTCGGCAACAGGTCTGAGGAGGGTATTTAATCTGTCCACGGGGGGTCAGATCAGTGAGATCCAGTCAGGGTTTACAGTGACAGCCCGTGGAGGAGGCAGCATTGTTCTGCCTCTTTGAATATCGCCTGGAGCTGCTATCACTTAAACTTAAACATCATCCGATTATTAGGCTTATGGTTGTTTGAGCTTATTGCTTTGTGTCAGGTGAGCAGAGGATTTAGGCTCTAGAGACCTTAGAAAATCAGGGATTTTTATTTGCATGCTTTAGTTGCTTAAACATAGGCTTGTATGATTAGAGTTGATTATAAATTGTCTTGAGGCTGCAGAGGAAATCAGGAAACGGGTTTTCTGGACTAGCAAAAATAAAATATTAATTAAAAAAATGTGTAAACTAAATAAATTAATTTTAAAAAGACCACTGTTTAATATCAGACTATTTTAATATGTTTAATTTGTATAATAATTTATATTTATATGCTTTACAATGGAAACCTAATTTTTGGTTATTTTATTTGAATTGAATTGTAACTGTTTTTATTGTATTTATTTATTTATTTTTTGTTGTTGTCATTTTGTCTTTACTGTAATTAATTTTATTTTCCTGTATATGCCATATGGGTTTAATTTATACAGTGTTTCACTTTTGTCTCCGTCTTAGTCTTGATGTTGTGGGGAGGGGCTATTGTTGCATGGCAACAATTATGATTGACAGCACTGTTTTCTTGAGAGAGGCGTATAATAATAACGCTATCATATGGTCTGGCAGATTTTGGGCTCGGCACCAGGGATGACAAATGTGCTCACGCAATAATTCAATCTGCTCTCCCAGTTCTTCAACTTTAAGGGGACTTGCGAAGATGAGTAGTTGGAGCAAGTTGGTCAGTCATTGTTAATGTGTAGCACCCAAAATATGTGCCAGGTTGTTTATGGAGAAGTGTTTTTCATGAAAAAAGAGAGAGAGGGAGAGAAAGTAAAGAAAACTTCGCAGACAGATTGTGATTTGGTGAATGTGTGAGAATGGAAGGTGGTCTGAGAATATCAGTAACTAATTAAAGTTTTCTTCCATACGTCACTTGCTAAAAATGCTGGGTTTCAAGCGATAGTTAAAGTAGCTGATGTTTCTAAAGGAAATAGCATGAGGAAAGTGAAACCTGATGATGAGAACAAAAAGCAAAACACATGTAATGTAATGTAATGTAATTATTATTTAATACATTACATTACATTACATTACTATCAAGGATGTAACCAAACTTCAAGAATCAATTTTTTGAAAATAGTAAATTGATTAACCGTTAAAATTAATATTGTATCTTTGTGGTAATTATATTACATTATATTATATTAATTATATTATATTATATATTTAATATTTTTATTTAATGATGCTTAAGTGTATAATTATTTATGTATACAATTTTATTTTAATTTTCACATTATTTATTTATCATTTGTAATTAGTCATGTACTAAGCGGTATTATAATTAGCTGTCACAAGATTAACCCCTTTCTTTCTTTCTTTCTTTCTTTCTTTCTTTCTTTCTTTCTTTCTTTCTTTATTTATTTATTTATTTATTTTTAGGAGAAGAAATACACTCTAATAATGGTGGATCCAGATGCTCCTAGTCGTCAGAAACCTTCTCGCGCTTACTGGAGACACTGGTTACTGGTTGACATTAAGGTATGTCGCATCTACCAAAAACGTCTTTGAAACGCAGATGCTGTCTCCTCCTAATTTGATGGTTTACAGACTTGTTATAACCTCTGTGACTTCATGAATATTCTTCTTTGATATAATGAATCTTCAAGCCTCTTAATGCAAGTCAATGTATTTAATCTGAATATTACCAAGAACAAAGCCTTAAAATAAAGGTTGCTTAAAGCAGCGCTTTGGCACGGACAATCCTGGACATAATGTGCAAAGCAAAAGGTGTCAGAAACACTTTGGTGGGCAAACAATTCCTGGATCGCGTGGACCGTATCTGCACCTTCCATGTGCTTCACACTTGTGCTGCGTTTCCGATGAGTTACATAATTACTGAGTAAAAATATCATGTTAGTCATCAGCGCTCCGCTCCGGCGGGATCTAGAGGCAGATTCATCAGGCTGTGCATGGGGACGCCGTGTTTAAACAACCGGGGATGAGACACACTTTAATTGCTCAATATTAAGTCAATATTCTTTCATCCTTTCTTAATCTCGCAGGCTATTTTTTTTTTACATGCACTTTCTTTCTCAGTTTTTCTTGCTGTGGTCCTATTGGTTCACAGGGGAGCCTAGTGATTCCAATAAAGTTTGTAAGTACAACTCAGAAATATATGAAAAATGACTGATGTCTCATACACAAGATACAAAAAAATTAAGTTTGTAAGAATTAATTTTTTTCTTCACATTCAAGTTTTTCTGTTTGGAAGCATTTGTGACAATCATGTGGGCGAATGGTTCTCCTGTGTAACGGGAATGATTGCACATCAGTTCTCCTTCAGACAAGGGAACTACAGACAGGAAAGAGGAGTGCAACAGGCCTACTATGACTGTTGTCCCTTTTTATTTTTTTACAGCTGATTGTACTGGAAGATATATATGCATTAAAGGCATTATCTTTTTTTAAGCTCTCTCCATTCCTTCCATTCACACATTTCACCCAAAAAATGAGAATTATGTAAACTTTTATTCAGTGTCAGGTCTTTCCAAAGTTGTATGATTTTTTTCTTCATTGGAGCACAAAAGAAGACATCAAGCTGAATTTTCATGCTGCTGGTTCATTCACAGTGAAAGTGAATGATAGCTATAACAGTAGTCCATAAGATCTGTACACTATTTCTTATTCTTATTTCTGTACTATTATGTCTTTTTAAATCATATTATCATTTTGTGTGATTTAAAAAGGCTAAAATTGTAAGTTATTTAATGATATTTCAAGTCTCATTCATGTTTGTACATATCCAAATATTACAAGGCAAGATATGTCATTCCAGCTTTGACATAAGTAATTTCAATGCTATTCGTTTTGAGCAGTGGTATTTTAATATTATTTAATATTTAAATATTATAATATTTATTAATATTTTGAATGAGCTTTTTCATTCACTTTGATTTATTTTTGTTAATTTTATATTTTAGTTTTAGTTTTATTAATTTTGATATATGCTTTTTCATTTCTGTTTCTGATTTAGTGTTTGCTGCTTCTTCAGTCACTTAGCTTTATTTTTGTTAAGTTTATATTTTAATTTTAGTTCAAATTTTAGTATGTACTTCTGTGATTTTAGTACTTCAGCTTAAACTTATTTTATTTCAAGCTGCAAAGTTTTTACAGTTTAAATTTCAACTGATGTATATATTTAGCTTTAATTCAGATTTAATTCAATTAACCAACAGAATTTTGAGTTTTAGTTTACAATAACCATGCTGATTTGGGGTGACAAATGCAATATACAAATCACACAATTGATAAATGTATTTGAGCACAAAGGAATATTTATTTTTTTAATCATTTTTGGGTCATTTTGGAAACCCCAGTCCCTATTCATTTTCATTGTGTGGAAAAGAGCAGCTTGAACATTCTGCCTGATATCTCTCTTTGTGCTGCACGTAAGAAAAAAAGCCATCAGGTTTGAAATGTCACATCGGTGTGTAAATGATAACTGAATTGTCATTTTTGGGTGGACTATCCCTTTAATTGTACCATTTTACTGTGGTTTTGTGACAGGATATATCTATAA
>JAUZSZ010000101.1:24754304-24764530 GCA_034780575.1 Labeobarbus marequensis | reverse complement strand
GCACTTTCATTTGCTTAATGTGTTGCAGTCTTTTTAAATGATTGTTAATTATTTAATGTTTCTGTGTTGTTGTTGTTGTTGTTTTTCATCAGAATGTGCCAAATGCATTTAAATACAGCAGACATTTTAAAAAAATAGTTTGTATTAACCTAATAACTTTATTTCAAATGTTGATTTGGGGAAAACCTAATGAAGAACCTCTGAAGGCTCAAGGAGACTGAGTTCAGGTGGATGTTAAAGGTCTGTTGCATTATGCAGTTGCGTTATTTTACTATTTCCAAATCCCTTATATACACAAGTAAGGGATGCAGATGGCATTTGTTATCCGCAACGGACTTTCAGTGCAATAAAAAACGAAAAACAACAACAACGACGACAATAAAACACAGTCTGGCTCACTTTCACAAGTATAGTAGGGATTGAAATTAAGACACAGCTGTGGCCTTTACCTGTTTCGCTTCTTTTAGTGCGCATATGGGCCAAACCTGCAGTTCTGCATATCTACTTCTGGTGGAGTGAGATACGATGATCCAATCCAAACATTTTGCCTTTCTGTTTTTGCTGCCTGTATCCCTGCATGCATCTAGTATCACGTCTTTGCTAGTACTGAAAAGATTGCATCAGTCATGACTGAAGACCCAAAGGCAATATGCATCCAATTCAAACCATGCAGAGTGTCAACAAGAGTCACTACTTTAAAAATGACTATTTTTAAGTGACAGTTGTCCTTTTGTTGTCCTTATTGTCATTGTTTTACAGGACAGTTGCGTTTCCTGCTTTCATCGTCCAATAATTTTCATTGGGTCCCTTTTTATGCACATTATATATTCAGCACGCATTTTAACACACATGTACACCCGGTTTTCCAAAATGAAATCAGCCAAAATTATGGTAATGCTTGCCTGTGAGCATCACCACTGGGCAGGATTGATCTTAGGAGTCATTGTTTTGCATTTTTACCGGCTGAGGCCTGCCTGCTATATGCATGCCATTCAAGATGTTTTTGGATGGGAACAGTTTCGACATTTATACTGCTCTCAGGGGCAGCACCGTAATGTGGTATATCTCCACGGTTACTCATATCCGGATCATGCCTAGAGATTCTGAATATTAATGATGAGAACGAAAGGGGATTTTGTACAGATAATTATACAAACATATTACTACATGTTTTCTACTTGGAATGTACAAAGCAATGTCCTTCAGTATTACGATGTTTGTCCGTGCACGTGTGTGTGTGTGTGTGTGCACCTGTGTACTTAGATCTTACATTGACTGAATGTTGGAGCAAAGGGTGTGTTTACATTTTTGTTTTCTTTATTTCTTCTGTTTTTGAGATTGTGTACATAGTGCAGAATGTTTTTTAAGTGTGTGTGTGTGTGTGTGTATATATATATATATATATGTGTGTGTGCAAGAAAAATCGACTATTGACAGTGTCAAATGTGATGCATTCTCCAGCATTTCTTCAGAGTCTCAAATATTATCTGTTATTAGCGCAATTTTGCAAATGATGACTTGCGGACACACTGAATGATGTGTTTAATAAATGAATAAACAGTAAGATTATTTGGTGAAAAATGCAAAGCAAAAACTTGTGTATCTCATTATCTTATAAGCAAACTATGCATACAAAACACTACAGTTGTATTTAACTAATTTCAAAATGTTGAGCTTTCATTTAAAACCCACACTTCAAAGACTAAAAATTTAAACAATAATTCAAAATAGTTTCAGTAGTTTTAACCATATGGTCCATAAGTCCCATATATAAGCACTCCTCACTCTTTACTTACATTCCCAGAAAAATATGTATATATTTTTTTCATTTTTTATACCATATTTTTGACAGGCTATTTTCAAGTTGAAATAGCAAATGCAATATTTATCTGGGTTGCAAAACGGAAATGATACAAAAACCAAATATTGATTCAGAAACTCATCTACATACTGCTGAAATCTGCCGAAAGCTAAACAAGCATTCTGAATGTATACATTGGCATTATTGTCTTGAATTATGCATCGATATGGCCCTTAATGTCAGAATTGTGTACACAAGTAGGTTTGTACCTCTTAACCTCTCTCAATGTAAGTGAAGAAGGGAATATTACATATTAGATTTCTAGGAGGAGAGTGTAAATGTTGAGTTATAACAGTTTCTGTAATATCGGGATCTATTCAAGGTCTCTCCTCAGCTCTTTTTTCTTTTTAAGAGAAATATCTTCATTTCTGAAGCACACATGGTATGAGAAGTATTGTTTTTAAAATAGGAATACATACAAAAACAGCTTCTGGCTTAATTTTTTAAATCTTTTTTTCTTTCTTTCTGTGCCAAGACACATCAGAATGCAGGGCCAAACTGCAGCAGTAAAAATAGCGAAGCAGTTCTCACAGATCAGATATGATACCCGATGGAATTGTGTGCATGCAATGTATGCGTTTCTTCAGTTTGAAGACAACATTTTATGTTAGGAGCTGCGTGCTGAAAAGCTATAGAGATGCAAAGGAAATTCATCTGGCGAATGCGTTTAAGGGATTCTAACGTAAAACACAATAGCCGTCATGACTCAGATTTTATTAGCAACAAGTAAAACGTCTTCCTCATAAAGTTCTGCGAAGCAAAAAGCAATCATGACCTCCAGAAAACTTGTGCGTGTGTTTGTGTTTGAGCATGCTTGCATGCACCTGTATATCTGTGCTGAGTGCTTCCATGTCCATATTTTCCATTTATGTATGCGAGTCATTTTCACTAGAATAGCCAAAAATAAAAATGCTGTGACCAGTACAGTATCAGAGAAACTAGCTCAATATTAGCCCTCCCCACCTGTTAAATAAATTATATATATGGTTGAAGTTTCAGTGTCATTGGTAATTAATCAAGAACTTTGCGAGCCTTTTCACTTAGTATAATACGAAGCAGCCCGTTTTTGGGGCAAATGGATATCGTGACGAGTCTCACAACTCAACTCCCCCCTTGTCATGGTCTCAGCATGACTGTTCACTCTCTGGCTTTGGATCAGAGCCAGGATGAACAGCCTTGTTTGTGCCAAAGCGGGTTGCAGGCTTGGCTGCCATGGAACAATATGCACAGAGGACAGCACAGAAATGTAAATGTGACCCGAGTCAGCTCTGAAGCAGGCCCTGTTTCACAACACTGATTCACTGTTGTTTACCTGATTATTTTGCTCCTTGTAACCCTTTCGTTATGGCCGGTCATTAAAGACTGAGAGTAAACATTCAGCATCTGTCCACTGCGCTGAAGACGATCAGTGACTCATCGCCTCTACAAAAAAAAAAAAAAAAACACAAGCGAAAGAAGAAAGTCATCTTTACTGATGCTCATCTGTTCTCATAACGTTTCCGGTTTATAGTGTGCAAATAAATACTTTGTTGTGTGGCTGATATTTTGGTATCCGTACTCTTTTTCTACAGGACTGTATCTCTTACTGCATGTCTTGCATGTCTCTTATCAGATGGAGGCACTTAGAGTTGTTTGTGGTCACTTTTATGCGTACGAGGGACACAAGCGTGGGATTTAGCTCACCAAAAGAAAGGATGTTTTGACACGTTTTTACCTCCTGTTACTTCCATTGCCTTATAGTAAGGCCCATTGGTAAAATATCTTAATTGTTCTCAAAATGAATTGATGTTATCCTTTTGTGGAGAGGAAATGTTCACTTGGCTTCTCATTTTGTTGTAAATTAAATGTTTTCCAGTTGATGCGTACTTGAATACACACCTGAATAAAATACAACAGAGTCCATTGTGTCTTTTGTGTGAGTTGCACATGTACAAAACAAACAATTATGTCAACAAACTGGAAAAGATGGAATAAATCACCTAAATTTGAATGTGTGGGTGGGTTAATTGAAAAAAAAAAAGTTGTATGAATAAAAATATATTTAGCAAAATCAGCTTTATTACCACAGGTTAGTCAACTGATGTTAACTTTTACATGTAAAATTTTTCATTTTAAGATTTGGCTTGGAAGACGACACCCAGAGCAACTAACAGACAAAAATGCTTTAATCAGCTTGTACTACTGTTATGTCCTCTGCTGTGTTGAATGCTGAAGTTCTTTAAAGTCCAGTAAATAACATTTGGCTATCGTGTCAATGTATAAAATTTGTTCTAAAAATTGGAGAAAAAAAAAATCATTATCGTTATAGCTGTGGTGTGCACTTATCTATTCTCGAAAAATTTGAACTTTTTTTTTCTTTTTAACATTTAACATTAACAAGAACGGTAATTATAACTGATTTATTTCATGTGGATCAACTAAATATTATTTATTTATTTTTTTTAAACTTTATTTACATGTGCCAAAATGTAGAAACACTTGGACAAACAAACATGCTGATGGCCAACATTACAATCCGTTCTGATTAACTAACTAAATCAGTTGTAAATTTGACAAAAAAAAAAAAAAAGAACGGTAATTATAAAAATATCTAGATTGATAATTATATCATTGGCCACACCAATGGACTGCTATATTTCTGCTTCTTTAAATACTTGAGCATTTTAAAGCAGCATGGATTCTGATTGGCTGTAATTTTTTAAGCGTTCATCAGCAGAAAAAAAAAATGTTCTGAAAGTGATTTCACTGATATTGTTCGTCTGTGTCGTTATCAGTATAGTTGCGATGTGGACTCTCATAGAATTTGAATGATTATTAAAACTCGTTGGCCTGATTTTATAGACATGGCTTAGCCTAAGCCATAGTTCAGTTAAGACATTTAAGTAATTTTTACAAATGTGACTTACAAAAAACATTACTGGTGTGCATCTTGAGGCGCTGATATGTCTTAAGATCAGTCAGTGCAAGTGTCTTTCAGTTGAAACAGCTCAGACTTACATTTTAGTCTAGGACTAGGCTTAAGCCTTGTCTGTGAAACCGGGAGGTTATCTTTATAGTCCTTGATGTGAATAGGCCTATGCTTTAAGACATTGACATATTTAAATAATATGAGAAAATTAGATTTCTTTAATATCTAAATTTGTCCGCAGCAACAATGATTTTAACATTGTTAAAATTTCTTATCAAATTTAATTATCTTAAGTAGGCCTAAGCCTACTCAAGTTACCTGAGCCATATATCCACATTGTCTCATTTGTGTTTATTCATACTTCTGCTAAAGATTTGAGGAGAAGTATGAGATAAAGTTCAAATTAAACATCCCTGAGAGCTCAATTAACTCCTCAGAGCTTTGAAAGAGCAACATATTGGTAAAGGCCATTGAATGTATTCGACAGCCATTATACATTTTCTTTAAAGAATGGACAATACATAATACTGAAGATCAACTATTATGAGAAACTAAGAAATATTATATCATTACAATAATTTGGTTTGCGTACAGTCTTCATAAACGCTTTCTAATGTGAATGCGGTACCTGTTGCCCGGCTGTAGTTTGACCTCTCCGCTTGCCGTAGTTTAAATCCTCGCGACCTCTGACTTGCAGTGAACTTCTCTACTTCCTGCTCGCTGTCCCACTCTTATAGACCGAAAAGGCGATGGTTTTGAAGGAAAAAGATAATATTTCGATTGATTTGGATTGAATTTGAGCACAAGATGAGCTGGTATGTATGACAACGCTTATGTGGGTTCATAAATAATAATTACGCGTTTGTTTTCGGACGACGCGAAGTGTCGCTGACTGCGTTTCAAAACATAGCGAGCTGCCTACCTAGACTGCACTTGGAGCGGTCGAATACGACTATAATGCTGTCTAGCTAGGCAGCGAGCGAGCTTTTGACACAGCGCCGTTGACTGGCTAGTGAGCTCGCGAAGCACTGTTTTAACATTGTTTCAGGTTACAGATGAGTTCAAACGTTACATAAACACTTACAAACAATGTGTAGAGTTCCACACATGTTTTAAATGTCCTGTTTTTTGTATATATATATAATTTTATTTCGCTTGTTAGCTCATAGCTTTTTCCTTAGTCTCAGTAGCTAAGTTAGCTCACAAGCCCTCGGAGACACGATGTTTACAGTCTGAATTATCAATGATTCACTTTTAATATATTTTAAAATGTTTATATAATGAATAAAGGTAAAGGTAAGCTACTTTAATTCTAAAAAAAGTATTGTTTATTAAATGTGGGCACACCGTGATATGTGTACGTCTAAATGTATGAATCATTTATAATGCATTTGGCAGAGATTATGCATTTCCGTCTATTTACATTACATTTTAGAATTTAAATTTTTTTTTTATTATGTATTCTTGTCTTGTAAATTAGTAGCCTACTCTGATCTGAAGAGCCTATAATGTAGCATCACAAACTCTGAATCCAAAGAACTGTCTATATACAGTAGCAGCTCAAGAGTCCCTATGACTCTAGATAACAAGAGGGTTCTTTGCTGAGGGGTTTTCAAAGAACCATTGAAGAACCTATTTTTAAGTGTAGTTCCCTTCATCAGTCTCTGAGTCTGTCTTTCACTGGATTCCAGGAAACTAGGGTCTTGTAAGCATTTGTTTTAGGTTGAACACAATGGACCACTGACGACTTGTGTAGTTTTGCCCTGTCAGTTTGTTTTGCTTTCATCAAGATGTAAGAGAACTTGGGAAAGACATTGCCATTAAACTACAAAGGTTTGGCAGATTTGTTTGTAGATAACATAATAATTTGCCATGGTGCTTTAACAAATGCACAAAGTGAATTTGTGATGCTTTGCAGTTTTTAAGTTTGGCTGATCTTATATGTTCATCATGCGATTCGTAGTGCGGTATTGTAACCGTTGTGGCCTCTACTGTAACATTTGAAAGCTAACATTCAGAATTAAGTGGATACATATAAAAGTCTGTTTTTAAAGTCGAAATGTTACTAAAGTAGAGACAAGCCTTTTGTTCTGTACTGATGTACATGTGGGTGAAGCAGATTTTCAAAAAAGAAAAAAATTTAAGGCATCTAGTGGGGACTTGGTTCTCATTGGTTGTTGATTGGATGGATGTATATGAGCTTGTAGTGGATTGTAAGAAAGAGACTGGGTTTAAGGAGGCAAAATGATTGGATGACTGGCTTCTCCAGTCATTTAGTCTCCTTAAACCCAGAGAGAAAATCAAGGTATTTTGACTGAAAAGGTCAAAAAAGAAATGTACTCTATGCAGAGATGATTCGTTTCTGCGGGTCTTAAAAAGTTTCAATACACTCTTCTGCAAATTAAGGCCTAAAAAGGTATTAAATCAGACCAGAAAGTCTTAAATTCATAAAGTTATAGCATTAAATGTTGCATGCATTGCAAAAAAGTCAATGTTGTCCCTGCATTTTTATCTCGTTTTCCAGTATAAATATCCTTAAATCAAAATACGTTCATTGAGATGCACAAGTCTCATGCTTTCTGAGAAAATGAACAAAATGAAGTGAGTTTTTCTGTCAATGCGGTATTAAAAGTTATTTAACTTTGAATTAAGTTCATATTTTCTGAGACCATTAGCTGATATTTTTCTCGTTTTAATCATAAACTCACTTTTATTTTGATCCATTTGTCAGAAAGCAAGTTTTTCTGATGACATTTTGATTCTCAGTTTAATGTATCTTGATTTAAGAATCTTTGGACATTTGCACTGGAAAACGAACATCAGTTTTTTGCAGTGTGATCAGAAGGTACAGTAAAAGTTATGATTTTTCCATATTCCAGTGTTTTGAAGCAGAGTTATAAACCTGTGTGTGTGTGTTTTTTGTTGTTGTTTTTTTTGTAAAATTTATTAAAGAATAATGGAGATCCGATGTAGCAACACTTCAAAGTTTGAAAACACAAGACATTTACATTTAAAGATCATATTATTGACAGATTGTGTTCCATTCCCTTTTTTCCTTAAAAAGTCTTAAATATACTTTTTTAAAACCTGCAGAAACCCTGAATACAAGAAATAAATAGGGCGACTGCATGCCGACTAACTTTAAGCATTCATAACTTAATTGCACTGCTTGCAGCAAAGCAGACTTTGGCTTGTTAAGGTCGCAGTTTTCAGACTGAACGGTCGACATAATGTGAATGAACTTGCAAACCGAGGTGAAGATGAACAGACATGCATTTGTTTTGGCTCATGGCTTTGTGACCACACTTGAGCAATCTGCTCCATGCAAAAATGAGCTAATGTCACAATTCTCTTGCCATTCTGGCTAAAAAGATTAAGCATTTTTAACATCACTGAGTGTAAAAACGTCATTCTTTGTCTGATCCAAAGCAGAGAGGGGGACTGCTTTTATGGCTTTTCCTTTTGACATATTAAACATTCTACCATTTGCATTGTCAGAGGTTCGACTTCGGAAACTGACTTCGTCACAAGGCCCTACTGAAAGGTCAGCGGCCGGCAGAGGATGCTGCCACTCCAGTACGCTTAGTGTTGGGGTGAAGGCCCGAATGAGCCGGTGGTGAAAGGATCCTTTATGAGCCAGGCTGACCCGCTGCATTCATGCAGGGCCTCTTGCTAGATAGAGTGACGCGGTCGCTCTGACACTGGGGTCGCTGTGACAACAATTGGCATCAACCGAGTCTCTGTACTCCTTGTAGATAAGATCCTGGCGTAAAACTGCCGTCTCGACAGATAGAGCATCTATTAGCTGGCTTCTCCGCTCGGGCTGCTGTGTAGCGTGAGTGAAGTTTGCCTGTTCTCGCCATAATTTTTGCTGCAAGTCTGAACGAAGCTTTGTTCGCGCGTCTGTCACTAACGCATCTGTGGTCACGCCGATAGCGTAAAGCCTTGGATTTCAGAACTGGGCACTTTTCATTAATCGGTGTATCTGTGAAATGGAGAGGATTTTGTTTAAGTCGACATGAAAGCAACAGGAATCGTTTAGTCTTCTTCAGTATCTCTGCAGAATTACCAGTAACATAACGCATTATTTTACTACTAAAGGTCACATCATTTGGCCAATAGCTCAGGCCTTGAGCATGAATGTCTACGACTTCCTTTTTCAGATGAAATTATGAATCTGGGATAAACTATAAAACATTTCTTGAAGCATCTTGGAGATGTTGCCACAGTGGGTTTAGTCTGTCTCAGTTTGTTCTGTTTCTTCATGTCATTCCAGACAGACTGGACGATGATCAGATCAGATCTCTGTGTGTCAGACTCCTTATGCAAACAAATCTCACTGCATTATTACAATTAATGTTTGGAAATGTAAACGGATATTTCCTACTGCCACACTACAGCAAAAGATAGAAACAACTGGCTTAAAACCATGTTTAGCTGGTAAAAATACTAGTGTTCTAATAATTTTGGCTGCCACTGTAAATGCGAGTGAAATTAGGTCAGGAATCCTAACTAAACAAATAATATTAATCAGGGCACGATAGTTTGGGTAATATTTCCTACCTAATTGCATTTGTGATCTAAAGGCAAAATAATAAATTCCAGTTCGTTTTTTGTTTTACCCAATATTGAGTACTAAAGCTATAATATAAAGTTGTTGTTGACTTCTAGAAGACTCTGAGTATGTGCTCTCCATTGGGAACACTGAGTTTCTATACATATTCAGCCCCCACAAGGAGACGTTTAGTCCAGTACGTTCTGTGACTTAAAATGAGTTTGACTTGAATTTTCTAAGGCTGTGCATTTGTTGATTGTAACTTTCCTTCAGTTCATAACTGAGCTCTGAAGTAGCTGCATGTCTTGCAGGCTGTTTTGCTTGTTGTGACAGAGGTTTGTCTTGTTCGTTCTCTGTTTTGGCTCGAAATGAATCTTACAATATAACCAGACATGACACCATAAATTGCGTCACCCTTCCATGTTAATCTTGAGTTTCCTGACCAGCCGCTACTGTGTTGCACACAATTTTTTCGCTTTGTCGTGTTGGGAAATCCCGCTTTCACCTCATAGCTGTATTTCAGTGTCAGTAGTTAGAGAGTATATTTTAACTGTATAAACGTGCATTGAGTTGCACAGTTTTAATTACGGTTTCTAAATTTTCAAAACATTGCCAAAAATACTCTGACAGTGGCCATCATGTGACAGTTATCTCTTCAGACAGCAGCTGATGTCCATGGTTTCTACACCGAGTTTGGATGGTCAACACTGTAATTAACAAATTAAAATGGAAGGTTAATTACCTCTCATTTCGTCTTGTTTTGATGTCCAAAAGGCGCCATTGGTTGACATAATAAACTCAGTATTTAGCAGCAGAAGCAGCAGTGTCCCTGTAATGATATCATGCACAAATTTGCAAACCAAAATGAACTGATGCCACACAGGATACTGTTGTGAACAATA
>JAUZSZ010000101.1:24670810-24682383 GCA_034780575.1 Labeobarbus marequensis | reverse complement strand
CGCGGGACCCCTGACTCACGGGCCGGGGGAAGAGCAGGGGCGGGACGTGTCAAGAAAGCTTTCAGCCGACACTCGCTCGCTCACACAGCGATCGCAGAAGATCAGGGTCACCTGCTACCCACAGACCCACGAGCGTTATCTCTGTGCCATTGCATTTTCCTGTATGAGCGGGAGTGAAGAATATCCCTTCTTTGAAAAAGTCAAGTTCTTTATTTAGCATAAAGTGATTTCACGTACAAATTAAGGCCTCAGATATGCAGTCGTTTTCTATTTTAGTTTAGACTGGGCTATGTCCTGTCAGAATGAGCATATTTACATGATGTAGACCATCACAGTAGGGAATCTTGGGGGTTTTATTAAGTCTGACTTTCCAGCTCAAAGGGTTTGTCATTATGAAGGGGAGTGACTTTGACTTTTAGGGGCGTGTCATTATAATCAGTCAGATTTTAGGTGGTATTAATCATATGCAGCTGGATTTGTGAGTGTTAACTGTTTGTATACATTTTTTGTGATAGTGATTAAGATTTTCATTAAATAAGCCAGTTTATGAGACTAAAGGAGTCTGAAAACTTCGTATAGGTTTTTTCGTATTCGTCATCCTTTCCTATCAAAATGCTTGCTACGGATGCGAAAACACCGAAAATCAATCCTGGTCTGATTTTTTTTTATTTTTTATTTTTTTTTATGATGGATGAAAGTTTTGGAGGCAGTGTGTAAACGTGATTGACACAACGTGAGGTCGAATTTATTTTTTAATGTGCGAAAATTTCGGACGATAATTCCAAAACTGTATTGAACTGCAAAACTACTTTTCCCATCATTCCCTGTGACTACATGAAGATAAGATACATAAAAATGACCAGTTACACCACTAATGCACATTAATTCACTAAGTAGCTTTGTGTTGTGGCGTAAAGTGACAAAAAAAGGTAGTTGTTCAGAGGCATACTTGTTCGCATTTTAACATTCTGAAAAATCAAGTCGGAAAGGTAAAAAACTCCTGATTGAAATGTTCTTCTTAATGTAAAAAGAAAAGCAAAGAAGTGTGTTATTGACCTCCCGTTCCCTTTGTTTTCTGTCAGGTGGCCTATTTTACAGAGATGCACAAGATCTTCACTGAACTGACGGATCAGATTGATCAGGGCGCTTTGACAGATGAACAGAGAAAGCAAGAGAACGAGGCCAAACTGAACGAGTTGCGCGCGCTGTCCATCGTGGCCGACGACTGAGACGGAAAACATCCTGTTACCCACGTCTTACTCTGTTTTAATGAAGTCACATCAACATTTCATTTATTTCTTTTTTTGTTTGTTATTTTTTTGTTGATAATGTAGAAGTCTTGTTTTGAATATCTTTTTGACAGATGAAGCCATCAGAAAACACTAATTATACTGTAAAACCTATTAACAGGAATTGTTAAACGTGTTCAGATTCTCATATTAGCATCAAGTTTAGATTCTCAGCTGGAATTAATTACCTTTCCTTTTTTCCAGTTACTTTTTGTTGATCAAACTTCCTGTGTTTAATTTTTCTAGTCTTGTCAGTTCTTTATTGCAGTTACTATAACTGACCAACGGTTGAATTTCTAACAGATAATTTACATGTGTATCTTAAAGCATTTCCCATTCACCACAGGCCAAATTAATATTCAAATTACAATACGCTGAAGCTTAGTTTTTTATACGTGATGTACATTTTGTTTTCCGTAGAGTCCAAAAACTACAATAGTATCTTCGACTTTAAAAAGCATTATAAAAGTATCTTCAAAAAATAGTGTAACACTGGAATAGTGCAGAGAATTGTTGATGATTGATATCTTGGAATAACGTTACAGTATGATTGTCAGTTAACAGAAATCAGGTTAGTCTGCTGTGGATTCTATGATGAACTACATGCATTTAAATGATACTCTGCCTCCCTCTACTGACATGTGAAATATCTTTTTTTTTTTTGTATCTGACCTGCTCATTGTGTTTGTAATGAAGGAAAGACTGATATATATATATATATATATATCAGTAGTCTTACAGCCATAATACACAAGGGCCAATTATTTAAGCCACACATTTTCATCTCATTTATGTCGATGTTGTGAATAGCATCAGTTACTGACAATCACTATATACTGACATTTTTAAACTGGAAGAGCCTTGATTGTATAAACAAAAGATTGTTTCGGTTTGACATTAATATTTAAAATGTGCCTTCACTGTAGGTAATGTTGCTCTCTATGGTCCAATGTAAACAAATTCAGTGCAAGTCACTTTGGATAAAGCATCTACCAAGCAAGTTAATGTAAGCATTAAACAGTGTTTTTACATTCCTGGGGCCTGTTTCATAAAACGAGTTTACCAAAGTTAAACTCTTAGTCTGAATTATTTTGAACCAAGTCGTCTGAAATAAACCTGGCTTATTTGATAAACTTGTTTTATGAAACAGGCCCCTGCTTTGCTTTTAAGAGAAATGAATGTTTAACTTCTGAAATAACCTAAAACACATTCTCTGGACCACAGCCTTACGATTCCCAAAAATTTGTGCATTTTTTGTCTGTAAAATTGTTTGCTGTTGTGTTTAATTGTCAGACATTCTTACAGTAAATTGGTTGTGGCTATTCAATGTCTGAAAATTCCTGATTTTATTTTAAAATAACTCCTTTATCTTGCCCTTTTCATCCAAAATGACGTCTAGTACACTCATTGCAGTCTGGGCCGGATTGTGATTTACTTAGGAATGAACCAGTCAAGTATTCTTGTAAGCAACAAGTTTACCAAATAAGCCAGGTTTATGTCAGTTAGTCTGACTTAGTCAGCCCCCAGATCGACATCCTAATGCCTTTTACCAAAGTACAACGTTTCCTGAATGACATCCACATGAACCAATCAGATCTGTGCTTCAACAACAGCTGATTTTGTCAGTTAGAGCTGTGAGTGGTATGAAAAGGAAAAACTGTTATAAGACATTGTCTTTATTCTTCTGTCAATGAAAGGAAGTAAAATACAGTACTATCAGTACTATCTCTATCAGCTGCAATTAGTCAAACATTTACAGTTGAAAACACTCATTTACAGTCATTTCATCTGTCAACACAAATGAAACAAAGCATTACAATTCATACAGATTGTTCTTTAGAGATGAAAATTACAAAACTGTAAAATATCTGGACACTGATTTAAAGGCTACTCATTAAAATAAGTTCATCGCTTCCCAAATCTTGGAAAATGCAACTAAATGTTCCTGAACTATGTATTAGGATGGAGTGTCTGCGTCAGGCCTGTCTTACCTCAGTTCAAACGATCAAATCCCTCTAAAATGACCTAAAACACAATCTAGATCACTACATGAGAAGCAAAGATGTGAAGACTTCAGTCTTCGAGACGATTTATCATAAATTATGGAGAACAGTTTCCTGTCAGTAGCATCTGGCTTGTTTAGCAAGTCTTAAGTTAGTTCAAATGTTTTAGAGAAAATGGCTTTGTAAATGCGTTGTGGAAAGCGTGTGAGGTCTATATGGATGATTTACTGTACATCTGTGCGATTTGCTCGCTGAAGACTCGCCGGAGATCCACACGCTTGCTCTTCAGGGTCGGTGTGAGGAGGCCGTTTGACACGCTAAACATTTCAGGGTGCAAATATAAGTCCTTCACCTGAGAAAGAGAGAGAAAACATGAACACAGAGCAGCAAAATCAATCAAACTATCCAACTTTATATGCTTGTCTAAAACTTTTGACTCCAAGGCTTTCAAGTGTCCACAACAATATCCAAAGGCTCCATGACTTAATAGTTCCTTAATAGTTGTTTAGTCTTTCATTCATTCATATCCAGGATTTATTATTTGTTGGATAAGTATTAAGCGATAGTTCACCTAAAAATAAGAATTCTGCTAAAAATGCATGAACAACTGAGGTTCAAACCTAATTTGTTCTTGTGTCAAGCAAGTACGGTTGAGCTTCCTTTTTAACACAATTGATGTGCTCTATGTATGTGCACTGTCCAATGCTTGTGTAGAAAAAGCCTAAATTAGACCTGTTAATCTAAATATAAAGCATTCATGTCTCCAGAAAACTTGACCATTTGATTCAAATGGACTTCTATCACAATCTCTTCATTAACTTTTGAAGTGTCCAAATTTTGGTAGAATGGACTTGCAGTGTTGGGACAGAAATCTCTGAGGTTTCATTAAAAATGTCTTCATTTGTATTCTGAAGAATTGAACATTTCAAAGACTTTAAAGGTTTGGAATGAGGATGAGTAAATTATGAAAATTTTAAACTAACCCTTCAAAAGTAAGGATTTTTAAAATATTTTTATTAAATTTATACTCAAAATATTTTAGAGCTTGGCATTGCTAGAAAAAACATAATTTTTAACATTTAAATGACTTTTCAAGGTCTATAAACAACATTTTCAAAATGAGGCTACTTTATGTTCATGTTTTCCAAGACTGGTTCTTCAAAAGAGAACAAACAGCTGTTAAGGGGGTGAATTCAAATAAGAAACATACAGATTGTAAGTTATTTTAGCAAATTTTAGTATTTTGTCTGATTTTAAATCATTTTTAAGTCATCTTTTGCCCTCCTTTGGAAATTTGCTTGGGAGCTACTGGTATAAAATCATTAAAAAAAGAGAACATTTGCCGTTCTTTTCTTTACAAAAAATGACTCTGAAATCAAGCAATGACTGGCAAACCCCTTGCTGAAGACCCCTGGTTAACATGGAAGCAGCTCCACCCACAGGAATTGCACTGGCAATGCATATCAAAAAATTCATCTGCTTTGAAAAGCAGTCCAACCTCGACTTCACAACAGCAGTAATGCATATTTTATGCAAGTGCTGTAACAACAATACAAGCTGCCCAACCCTGATGAACACTGGCCAGATAGACTTCCTTTGCAAATGTATTTCCATACTGTACATCTTTAAAAACAATGAATGATGAATCATTTATCATACTGTATGTGATAATTGACACAGGCTATCAATTAAGCTGTAAATGACCCAGAATGCTCCTCTACCTGCTCAAATGACTTCAGTCCCGCCTCCTTCCCCACTGCCGTCATGTCCTCCAGCACGGCTTTCTTCACATCCTGCCGGTCAAACAGAATGGAAAGAAATGTCATTCAGTTTGAAGGAATAGTTCCCCCAAGAATGAAAATTTACTCAACCTCATCAGGAAAGATTTAGTGAAATGTAGCATTGCATCACTTGCTCACCAATGGATGCTCTGCAGTGAATGGGTGCCGTCAGAATGAGTGCAAACAGCTGCTAAAAACATCAATCCACAAGTAATCCACAACACTCCAGTTCAACAAATAATGTCTGAAGAAGTGAAAAGCTGTGTGTTTGTAAGAAAGAAATTCATCAGGTGTTTTAACTTTCGCTTATGGCCAAAATATGAGTCCATAACCCATAATAACGCTTCCTTCAGTGAAAAAAGTCCATCCCCTCAAAATCTACCAACATATTTGGTTAGAGCTATTTTGGACTGTTTTCACTTATACAAACACTTATACAAACACACAGCTTTTGGCTACTCAAGATGTTAATTGATAGACTGGAGTGGTGTGGATAATTGTGATGTTTTTATCAACTGTTTGGACTCATTCTGACGGCACCCATTCACTGCTGAGCATCCATTGGTGAGCAAGTGATGTAATCCTACATTTCTCCAAATCTGTTCTGATGAAGTAACAAACTCTTTGAGATCTTGGATGGCCTGAGGTGAGTACATTTTCAGCAAATTTTTAATTTTCAGATGAACTATTCCTTTAAAACTATTGCTATCTTAAAAAATTACAGTGTGTGCACAAGTGATATGCGCATGTTTAATGTAGTTTGGTCCCTAGAAGGGAGATAAATTGTGTATTGTGTATGGCATTGAAGCTCACAGGATTTTGACAAAGCTCTTCATATGATCCCACAATCCCTCTTTCTTTGGCCCAGTCGGCAAACACCTCCGGGTCTGGAACTACAACTCCTATCAGATAAGACTAAACGCACAGAGAAACACAAGAGTGACTGCTGTGAGTTTGACTGCACTGAAAACAGAAGGACAGGTCTACCGTTTAAGCTTGATGCCCAAAATTCAAATGTGTCTACACTTACTTGTAGACTATCTCCGTGCACAAAAACCTGGAGAACAGGAACACAGCGAGTGTAGGCGTTCTCGATCTTCTCGGGAGCGATGTACTCGCCCTGGGACAGCTTAAAGATGTGCTTCTTCCTGTCCACAATGCGCAAAGTCCCATTCTGAAAGACCAGAAAGACAAACATTCATATGAAGTCTCATTCAGAAAGTCTTAAAGGGACAGATCACCCGAAAATTAAAAAATCGGTCATCATTTACTCACCCTCAAGTCGTTCCAAACCTGTATGAGTTTCTTTCTTCTGCTGAACACAAAAGATGATATTTTGAAGAAATTTTTGTAACCAAACAGTTGCTGGTACCAATTGACTTCCATATGATTTTTTCCCCCATACTATGGAAGTCTATGGCTACCAACAACATGTTCTTCCAAATATCTTCTTTTATACTCAGAGTACAGAATCTCATAGACTGGAACAACTCGAGGGAACAGAATTTCCATTTTTGGGCAAATTAACCCTTTAAAGGAGAAACATACGTTGCATACAAGCAGCCCATAATGACTTAAAGTGATGTGAAGCAGCTTTAGGGTCTCACCGGCAGCCACTGTCCCACGTCTCCAGTGTGAAGCCAGCCGTCAGCGTCCAGCGCCTCTCCCGTCCTCTCCTCATCCTTCAGATACCCTCGGAAGACACTGTGACCCCGGATACAGATCTGATACGTATAACACACAACCAAAGTGCTAAATGAAATAGGGAAGTCCATTCATTTCAGCTCATCGATCTGACAAAAGTGTTCCTCACATAGTGTGTAAGGCTCATGTTACGGGTCACTTTCCACAATTACTGATAGATAAGGCCCAAAATTCCCCCTAATTGCAGAAAATGTATCCATGTTTGGTTGGTGGGTTAATTTTCTACAGTGATCTGGATACTGACCTCTCCTTCTCCATTCTTGGCGTAGTATTTCATGTCAGGGATGTCGGTTAACTTCACCATAGCGCAGGGTAAAGGAGCTCCGACATGACCTGAAACACATCATACACACACAGCTAACATGACTCCTCAGAACAACTGCTGAATCACAGTTCAACATTAGTATTATATGGCTTATTGTTTGTTCACACTAGAAACAATCATGTCAAACACTGCACATTTTGGATCATGTAGCAAGTCATACGGGTATCCTTATGTACCACTTTTTCAAAACTAATAAACAGTATGCCATTCATGACTAAAGCAGGATTATAAAAATACATGAACACAAACCTGCACTCCAGTCACCAGGCATAGAAAAGGTACATCCAGCGGTGCACTCCGTCTGTCCATAACCCTCGAATATCTGAAATCATATTAAACAAAATCAATGTCAATATCACAATTAGTACTGGTGAATATCACCAATACACACACATCACCCAAGCAGTGCTATTTTAGTGTTATTTGCATAATATGATATTATTTACTTATATTTGGAGTTTTTTTGGTTTTAGTAATTATGTGCTTTTCTTATTTTTCTTCTTCTTATTTATTTATTTTTTGGTTACATTTTATTTTAAGGTGTCCTTGTCCAGTGTAATGATATATTTAAGTACTGAATAACAGTAATTAAGTATATGTGACCCTGGACCACAAAACAAGTCTTAAGTGTTTTTCGTAATTGAAAAAACATTTCGAAAATTTGAAATTGTATACATTATCTGAAAGCTGAATAAATAAGCATCCCATTAATGTATGGTTTGTTAGGGTGGGACGGTATTTTGCCGAGATACAACTACTTGAAAATCTGGAATCTGAGGGTGCAAAAAAAATAAAAATAAATAAATAAAAATTGAGAAAATCACCTTTAAAAGTTGTCTAAATGAAGTTCTTAGCAATGCATATTACTAATCAAAAATTAAGTTGATATATTTACAGTAAGAAATTTACAAAATATCTTCATGAAACATGATCTTTACTTAATATTCTAATGTTTTTTGGCATAAAAGAAAAATCAATAATTTTGACCCATACAATGTATTTTTGGCTATTGCTACAAATATACCCCAGCGACTTAAGACTGCTTTTGTGCCCCAGGGTCACATATGTACTTACTATATGTTAGGGTTCTATATGAGGGTTTGGCTTAAGGTTACTTGCATGTAATTATGCATAATTTATTGTTATCAAAATGGTAAGTACATGTAACATGGACACCTTAAAATAAAGTGTTACCGTTTTTTTAATCTTTTTAAAGTAACATTACAATAAGGTTTCATTAACATTTGCTAACATTTGTTTCATTTGTTAACATCCGTTAACTACTTAAGTTAACTGAACTAATAATGAAAAATAATTCTAAAGCATTTATTAATCTTAATGTATATTTCTACATTTACTAATACATTTATTAAAATAAAAAATGGTAAATGTTAATATTATTGAGTTGATATGGAACTAAGATTGTAAAGTGCTACCAATGTGTTTCTGTTTAGCTTTATTTGATTTCAGTTTTAGTTATTTATATACTTCATCTTATACTTATTTCATTTCATTAATTGCTAAAGCAACATTTCTCATTTTTAAGTTTCAGATTTCATTTAACATTCACACTTTATTTAATTTCAGCTTTACTTCAATGACAAAACTAGATAGAGTTTTAGTGAACAGTAACAACACTGCCTTCAAATCAGTGAGATGATGGAAAGCCTTGCTTAACCTACATGAAAATACATTTGTGTATGGTTTAAAAACGCTGTATAGTATTTTAATATGCCACTGAACAGTTATTACGAGGGGACTCACCAGACAGCCGAGGGTGGCTCTGAGGAAGGATAGGACAGTCGGAGAGATCGGGGCAGATGCAGTGAGGATGAATCGCAGGTTTCCACCCAGACTGGCCTACAGGAAGAAAGAGAGAGAGAGATGAATGAAGAGACTTTATTTTGCTCCGCTTGCACTTCATATCACACATTATATATCCACAAGGGGGCAGTTCAACGGCTTTCCATCAGATCTTTCAATAACTGCAGCTTGGTGTTAATATGATAGAGATGTGCCTGTATCTTATTGAAGATCAGTCGGTCCCACATGCTGTTGTTCCTCACGACTCCACTGCTCAGCTCGGCCTGTTTCCTCCTCACGGCGTAATGAAGAAGGGCTCTCCTCAGTGGAGACGTAACCGAGCCCAGAATCTACACACACAGACCAGAGTGGTTTAACAGTCATTATTCTCCATTTGTGTCCAACATTGACGTGTAGCACTCACTTTATCATAGATGCGGTTGAGTAATCGAGGGACCACGGGGAAGAAGGTGGGCTTCAGGGTCTTTATGTCATCCATCAGCAGAGAAATGTCACCCTGGTAAAAACCAACCCTCGCTCCGTGACAAAACATAGATACCTGAAGAAGAGAGAAAGAGTGCACAATACAATAGAGAACAAGGATTGATGATCAAATGAACTACACAAAAGGACAAGAATCTGAACAGAGTATGATGGTTACTCTGTTTTTTGTATTCAGTCGATATGCAAATATGCAAAATGCAAATAACACTTTGTGCTAATTTAATTTATGCATTAGGAATCATGATATAACAGCTAATAATCTGTGTTAATGTTCATTTAAATTGATCAAAAGTGACAGTAAAGACATTTATAATATTACAAAAGATTTCAACAAATGCTGTTCTTTTGAACTTTCTATTCATCAAATAATCCTGAAAAAAATAATGCATCAGTTTCCACACACACACAAAAAATTCAAATAGAGACCAGTTCCTTTAAATTGCTATAATATTTTACAATATTAGTGTTTTAATGTATTTTGCATCAAATAAATGTAGCTTTATGAAGCATAAGAGAATTCTAACAAAAACTTTTAAATAAAATTTTAATTATTCCAAACCTTTGACAGCCATGTAAATATACTATTATTCAAGTTCGCTCATGTTAAATGAATGTAGTTTTATACATTTTAAAATGTTAAAAATGTTTATGTAGCTATTTACATTAATAAAGGATTAATACACACAGTAAAACCTACTTGATTTTATTTACGTGTAACTTTAACAAATGTCATTAATGTAACTGTATACCAGCAGAACATTAAAAAAAACTAATCTTTCATCAAAACCTCCTTCCAGTGCTGTCAAATTATTAATTGTGATTAATCGCATCCAAAATAAACGGTTTTGTTTACAGAACATGTGCGTAATGTGTATATTTCTTATGTATATATAAATACACACACACACACACACACACACACATATATATATACATATAAGTAAAATATGTTGTTTATATATAAAATATATTTATATATAATATAAATTATATGAATATAAATATATACATAAATTATACAATATATACATAAATTATATGAATATAAATATATACATTTTCAAAATATATACTATGTGTGTGTATTTATATATACATAAATATACACAGTACACACACATATATTCTGTAAACAAAACCGTTTATTTTGGATATGATTAATCACGATTAATCATTTGACAGGGCAAGTTAATCATTATATTAATAATGGTAATTAATGATAATACATGAGTCAGAATGAATTAGACTAGAGTATCAAAATTGGTGGGGTTACCTGGATCATACGCTCAAACATGTGAGCGAGTGGCAGATAGGAGATGGACACATCCTCCTGACGAATCACAAAGTAGCCCTGGCATGTGTGAATATAAAATATGACATAAATAGTTTAAAATATAACATTATTATTTTGAAATGGCCAATAAATGCTGTAATTAGACAAGTTGAAAAGGTTTTAGAATTTCACTCCCAAGCAAAATATCAGTAGCAGTTCCATTAAGGAGCATTTTTGAGAAAACAGCATGAAGCCATTTTAACACACAACCTGAAGATAAAAGGAACAAAGAGCCTCAAAAACAGGACTTGAAAGAGAAAGAGGTCTCATGGGAAACACAAGGTCTTTATTAAAGAAGAAACAGAAGGAAGAGGAACAGGACAGAAGATAAGATGAAAGCTATGGAGAGATGAAGTTTAGGAAGGGAAATGTCACGAGCTGGAGGAGGATAAGAAAGAAAAGAAAGCAGACACACAGGAAGTTAAAAACTCTCTGAACTGACCTCAAGGATCTTGATGACGGAGGAGGTGTTGGAGGCGATGTTGCCGTGAGTAATCATGGCTCCTTTAGGCTTTCCTGCATGAAACAAAGAATCACATCTAAACCCTAATATTTAGCTATCATGGTCACGTTAGGGTATCAAAGGGTCTGAATTTCACAGGTCACTGTAACACAATAAATTAAACGCAGTATAATGTGGTTATATATTACAACAGATCAAAAAATGACCCGTAATCCATCCAGGGTTTATAGTGTCTGCTGGTTGGTACCTGTGGTCCCACTGGTGAAACACACCACAGCCAGATCCTGAGGTTTAGGAGGCTAAACCCAATACAAAAAAAAACAAACAGAAAAACAAATTAAAATATATAAAACTCAACATTTAAACAG
>JAUZSZ010000101.1:24467639-24484893 GCA_034780575.1 Labeobarbus marequensis | reverse complement strand
TAAGCTGCAGCTGGTTCTTCACGGTTTTTGGCTAGTCCAAGTTGGTCAATAATTGGCTCAAGTTGGTTTAGATGGACTCCCGGTTGGTGGAGACTTTGTTGATCTATAAGACCACCTTGGAGCAGAAGCACACCAGCTGGACCAGGTTAAACTGGAATGGCCTGGTTTACCAGTAGGGTTAGCCTTGGTTAACGTGTCAGGGGTGTCCAATCCTGCTGCTGGAGGGCCAGTTTCCTATAGCGCTCCAACACGGTTACATAGAAGTTTCCATTGATCCCGAAGACCTTGATTAACTGGTTCAGGTGTGTCCAATTGACCTTTCGCAAAGACCTGCCCCCTTCGTTACTGTTGCTATGTCCGACAAGCCATGGTGCTCTCATGCCAAAAATCATGTTCTCACGCAGTGCAAAAAACATTGCAGAGCAAGGAGGACACTGACAACACGCTGTCAGAAAAGACAGAGCAGGTTATTTTAGATATGCAACAAAGTCCCAGCTTTCCCATCATTTTATTGCTTTAATGTGTCATGACAGATCGCTGTAATGCCTCCATTCAAGTGAAATGTGAACCAATCATCTCTTCCTCTTTACTAGTTATAGCATGTAATAAACATGAATGAACATTAGAGGTAGTAGTAGTAAGTATTTTCAAGTATTCAAGTTTGTTTGTCAGAAAAAAATGGCTGATTCTTTGAACTTTCCAGGAAAGCGTCCCTTTTGAAGCAGGACTGGACACCCCTCTACATATATTGTAAAGAGTAACCACAAATGGTGGCTTTTTCAAATGTTCAAGGCCCCCTTCACAATTGTGATCAAATGAAAACTGAAATCTTTTTTGACTGTAATATCCTCTGTTCTTAGGTGCCCTGAGGTTGGCCATCACTCATCCGCAATTTTACTGGTACGTTGATGAAACACTCACACCGGACCAGCTTCAGTCCTCTCTTCTTCGCAGCGAGATCCATTTTGGAGCTCCACTCCCCTCCTTTTACTCTCTTCAAGACAGACCTCTCGAACAGAGGCATCTCTTCAGAGACTTTGTGGTGCAGTATGCGGACATCCTGTCACAACAATCCACCAGGTGGGTGTTCAGATCACAGCTGGTGTTGGGATCACTTAAACAAGAAGGCTTATTGTTTATTTGTCTGGTCTAATAGAATGAATGGTTAGTAAAAGCAGAATCGATTTAACAAACATACAAACCAGGGAATTCAGCATGAGATTCATGATTGCTTGTGGGGCATGGATCCTAGAGCTTGTCATGAACCAAACATTTATCCTTTGGGTCCCACTTTATATTAAGTGGCCTCAACTGCTATGTACTGTACTTACATCAAAAATAAGTACATTGTACTTATTGTGTTCATTCTGTATTGCAAAACACCTTTTCTGCTATTGAGGTGGGATACGGGTAAGGTTAGGGATAGTTTTGGTGGGATGGGTATGGTTAAGGGTGGGTTAAGGTGTAACAGTGTAATTATAAATGCTATAGCAGAAATTAATTACAGATGTAGTTACATGCAGGTATTTTTTAAAATATAAGTAAAATATATAACACGTATGTCCGCAATAAGTGCATTGTTCCAAATGATTAGTTTAAATGTAAGTACATAGTAGTTAAGGCCACCTAATATAAAGTGGGATTGTTGTTTTTATAAATGATGCAATCTTTCAAAATTTACTGAAGATTAGAATGTAGTCCATATTTAATAGAAATATGTGCGAAATTGACTTTATTCCCCACCTTGTATATATCTGCATATAATGTCCATATGCATATTGCCAAGCTGATAAGTGAGATATCACACTGCTATATATATAAATTTAGAAACATTTCTAAACATCCTTAAAGATATATTTACAAAACATTAGGACATGTTTTTTTTTTTTCCAAAGAATATATTTTGAATATTCTTTTTCCACCCCACTGGGAAATTCCTACTTGTTTATACTATAAATCAAATATAACTTTTGCAGGGCAATTTATCATATTAAGGATTTTTTTCTTCTTCTGGAAACACAATCAATACACTAAATATACTTCACAAAGTGAAGAAGGGAAATGTTACCTTTCAGAGAATGGTGTTTTAATTGCAATCAGGGCTACAGTTCAGTGTGACTGGTAACCCATTTGTCTGTATAATGTTGTTCTTTGTAAAATAAATTGATGCAATTCAGAATAAATACATAAATTAAAAAAACATGAAGCTTCCCTGCCATGGAAAATGTCTTCCAAAAGCAATCAGTTTTGTAAAATGAATGAACTCCTTTCAGTGCTCAACTCCATTCATGGCATTTTTTATTCTAAAAGTGATGTACTGTATTAAATGAAAATTAAAGTGTGTGTGTGTGAAAATTGTCATAAGGCAGAATTTGCTTTCATAAATTTGACATCCATAACGGCACCATGAATTTACGAGGACAATCTCAATAGCACAATGGTGCTGAATCATGGCCCAATCCTCCTTCTCTTCTGTGAAGCAGCTGGAGATACTGTTCACTTTAAAAACACAAAACTAACGAGTTATATATAAATGATTAAACACACAATGGGAGACTATTAAGTCACAAAGTGTTCCGTATAGTGTCAGTGACAAAAGTCAGATGCTTTGATTTTGGCTGTAGTCGTCTTTGCGAATGAAACCCCAGAAGGATGATCACAGACTTTGAAACGAAACAAAACCTGCCATGAATCAGAGACAATGACTCAAAGCTTTATTACATCTGCAAAACACCCATAATATACTTACTGCTGTCAAGATAGTGAATGTAAGCAGATGCTCTTCAAATGACAGTCATTACCGCAGGATGACAATGGTAGGAGGCCTAGAAATGAGCCAGTGGCCAGATGCAGAATAGGCACTCATTGAAACTCTGATACTGTAATAACTCCTTTAAGAGCCCCCCGATGTAATTAAGATAATCTTTTTCCATCTGCAAATGTGTGCCCATCTCCATTTTGTCTCTCATCCCCCTCATCTGGTCCTTCTATTGTAACGTATCATCTGATGTCAACCATTACCCATGTACATATACATATCTTGACTATGCTTCTCTTTCATCCCTTGTTTTTGAATCTCTCTCTCAGTAAAGTGAAGGTGTTGTATGGGGGTACGGAGTTATTTGACGATGAAGTGCGGAAGACCTTCCACAGTGACATGTTGCTGGCTTTGTTCAGTGGGGGATGCATTACTGTCCTTGTTTACGTTCTCACCTCATTTTCTGGTAAGACACTCCCCAAGCATTCTAATCAAATAAACCTGCAGACACCACAGTGATTTAGCACAGTTAAGGCTGTTGTTGTACAATCACCACAAAGTACAGATGCCAGTGTTCAATATATAATTATGTTTACAGTTGTTTCAAATAATTAGTTAATTAACTGTATGCTGGTTATATTTAGTATGCTTGGTGCATAGAATTCATTGTTTAGAGCACAGATATTTATTGCATTTAGTTTTATTTGTTTGTCTGTGTTTGCTGTCAGTCTGTGCAGTGGTGGTAGGGATTTTTCAGTGAGTCTTTCTGCAGGTTACATCTATCAACCTTATTTTTAACGCAAGAGCTGGCGCAGCCATTTTTAACTTGAATGTGCAGGGCTTTTAAGCTGCTTGCAGTTATTTTAGCTGTGCACTCCATAATACATGGCTTATGTGCTGTTTTAATATGAATGTATTTTTTTTATATTTGATTTTTCATGTTTTACCCATATTTTGAATTACAAATTGCACTGAATTGCATTTTAGGTTTAAAGAAAAGGTAAAGGGAAAATGTATCTGTAATTTTCTATCATTTATTCTACTGATTGTTTTTTTTTTACAGTATAAAATATAAAAACTGTATAAAAACGGTCCTTTATGCTGGTTGATGTTGCAGACTGGTATTTGTTATCATATTATTTAAATTTATTATCATAATCACTTTAAATTCATCATTTTTAAATTAATTATAATTTAATATAATTAGGAACACACTGGTTTGTAGCACAAATAGTTGTATTGTACTTTGTTATTAAGGTAACACATTACAATAAGGTCCTGTTAGGTAACGCTAGTTAATGTGCTCATTAAAATTAATTAGCTCTGAGCAGTTAGTTTGTTACAGTATTTATTCATCTCTGTTAACGTTAGTTAAAGTTAAAGGGTTAGTTCACCCAAAAATGAAAATTCTGTCATTAATTACTCACCCTCATGCCGTTCCAAATCCGTAAGACCTTCGTTCATCTTTGGAACACAAATTAAGATATTTTTGATGAAATCTGAGAGCTCTCTAACCCTCCATAGACAGCAATGCAACTGTAATGTTCCCAAGTCCAGAAATGTAGCAAGGACATCAGTAAAATAATCCATCAAGGGATTCAACCATAATTTCACGAAGCGACGTGAATACATTTTATGTGCAAAGAAAACAATAACAACATAATTTATTCAACAATTCTTCTCTCCGAGTTACCGTTTCCTGCCATTTTGGAGAGTACCCTAGAACATAATCAACATAATCAGCGTTGTTTATGTTCAGTAGACAGCAGTTGATTCAATTAATGACTGAATTTTCATTTTTGGGTGAACTAACTCTTTAAAATTTTAAAACTTTTCATTGTCAGTTCATGTCAGCTAAATAATATTATTAACAGATATTAATGAATATTTGATTTTAATAATGTTTTAGTAGATGCTGAAATTAACAGGAACTAAGATTAATAAATGGTTGTGTCGATGTTTGCTTTTTTCGTTAGTTCATAGTTTTGTTAGTTCAATTAATGTAGTTAACTAATGTTAACATCTGGAACCTTGTTATTGTTACCATTATTCTTCTAGTTATTTATCTAGTGGCTGATGCATCTGAAGTCTCACACATTCACATACATGTTAAAAAAATTGGATGCATCAATTAATGGCAACAAGTGACTGGCTGCATTTTTATATACATACGTTCCCACTATACAGCAGGCAAGGAATGTGAACAACAGTATGTGAACAGAGTGTGTCTGAATTCATAGTATTCATGAAACTGTAGGCAAATGTACCTGGATGACCTATTACTTTTGGCAAGATTCTGAAGCGTGCATACGATGTACACTTTACTGTCCCATGAGGCCAGGTGAGAGGATTTGTAAATGAGAGTGAAATGACTCAATTGACAACGGGAAGTTACATGAAAATGACCACATGGTGAATACATCAAGATTTAATTCATTCTACCCACATTTATACTACATAGAACATACTTTTTTAACAGTCGTAATTACTTATTGCTTAGAAGTGCTTAGTCAGAGAGTATGCGATTTTAGACACCGCCACTATATGAATGAGTCATTGAATTATTCACTCAACAATTCATATAAATGCACCAATTCATTCAGCAGGGAAACACCACTTTGTATTGCTCTGAAATAAACTGTCGGTTCTGCCTTTGATTTCATATTGGACTATATTTGTTGGAAGAGCAAACACAGATAACGTAATTGCCAATTTTGTGTCTTTGTATCTAACTATTTGTGCTGTTGGTTTGAATACTTGCATACTTGAAACTGCTTGTGTGATTGATTTCTTGAATGTAGAATGTAATTGATGAGTGCATGCTGACATATTTTATTTATTATATTTTAGGAATCACGAACTAACAATGCACAAAACTGCTACATACTATTAATTTTTCTTGGTTAATTTCAAGTAATCTAAATTAAGAGTAGCTAATGTAGTGTGAAAAAAAGTAATTATCAATGAACAATAATATATTTATAAATTAATGTTATTATAAATTCATACATGCTGTAAAAATGCTTAGATCATGAAACCAAATGTATTATGTGGGTGTACTATGTATATTTATTATATAAATGCATGTATATATTTAAGAAAAAGATGTTATGTTTATATATTAAATATTTTTATAAATGATATAATTTGTATGAATATAAATATATACATGTAATATTTTAAAAAATATGCTGTATGTGTGTTATATATACATAATAAATATACACAGTACACACACATATATAATCTAAACAAAAAAATGTATTTTCGATACGATTAATCACACTATTTAATATTGTTAACAATTTGTGTTGTTTTTATTATAAAGTGCTACCTATTTATAAAAAAAAACAAAATGCTTATTTCATCGATCAGATGGATACTGACTGATCAATACATGGTTTCAGCCTTGCTAAAATATTGTAGCAGATATGATTCAGTGTTTTATGATTTGTTTTTCATTGAAATTGCAACTGGATTGCATTTTCTCGTCTACAGAAAGGCCCCAGTATGCTTTGAGTCAACATATGTGTCAACAGATAAGCTGCAAATGATTTCTGAAATGAAATTTGACTGATGTCTTGAACCTGCACAGACTACCCACACATGCAGCAGCAGGAGTTTACAACTTTGTGCCATATGACTTAATTAGGCACAGCAGTAAACACATATTTCAGCTACGACTCTATTAAAAGCACAAGACGATACAGACTTGAAGGTGTACGAACTGTGACTTTGGTTGTTGTGCAATTCATCAAGTAAATCTTATTGATTTGGCCGTCTCTTAGCTCCACAGCTGGTTTTCTTGGTATATCCAGGTCATTATACTATTTTTGTCAGAACATTGCTAAAATGAGGCTTATTTTCTCACAGCTGCTGCATCAACAAGCGTCTGGATAATGTAAAATGGAGCACCACTTTTCCATTTGACATTATAACAAAGAACTCAATGACACTTTTTCACATTACGCAACTTGACCTCTGTGCTTTATTTGAATATCATATAACCTTCTCTGAACCTTCAGAAGTCATTTACGTCAGCTGCGCTTGCAATGTGCCGCCTTGTTAGAAAAACAATAGAGAGCTCTCAAACTCTGGTGTTCCACTCAGCTTGTGCACCAATTTGAAAATGTTTGTTACGAAACATTTAACGCTCTCTGTTCGCCACAGCACTGTCGGTCAATTCAGGGATAAAAGCGTGAAAGCACAGAAAACATCTTCTTGTGCTGTAAAGGATGAGGATCAAAAATATCTTGGATCATGCTTAATTGAAAACTGCAGTTTGTAATGGTAACGTATTTCAAACTTGACAGTAAGACCTTGGTGAACTCAGTGTTGGAGCAATTAGCTTGATGTATTGACGCAAACTTACATTTTTAAACAGCATTGCTGTAGCTCAGCCATCAAAATAATGTCGTTCTTATAGTAAAAAGGCTAATTTTTTAGATCTACTTTTGCTAGGATCATGAAGATTTTTGAAGGATCATGTGACACTGAAGACTGGAGTAATAATGCTGAAATTCAGCTTTTCATCACAGGAATAAATGACATTTAAATATATATTCAAATAGAAAAGTGTTATTTTAAATTGTAATAATATTTCACAATTATTGCTGTTTCTACTGTAGTTTTGATTAAATAAATGCAACCTTGGTGAACATTTCAAAAGCATTAAAATCTTACTGACCCCAAACTTTTGAATAGTAGCGCATATAATATAGATGTTTTCTAGTTATATTAATTATTTTAGTGTAAATTTAGAACTAAATTATACTTAGTGTAAAAGTTGATATCTATATTATTTCAGTGGCTGATAAATACTGTTCCGATTGCATGTGCAATTATCAAATTGCAGCAATATAATTAAAAGAAACTGCCCTTTTAAATAGACATTTGGCTGATTTTTTAGTTCGGTATCTTGGATTGAATAGCTAACTAAAGATGACCTTTACTGTGGTTGAACCGAGTAGCTTGTAACTTGCCAAGGTATACTCTCAAAATAGTTTTTCCAGCACTGAAAGTACAATAATTTCTTGATTTGACATTAGGCTTCATACAGTATCCATTTCATTTCTCTGCAGTGTTTCTGACTTTCTTTGGCTTGGCCAGTATTGGTCTGAGCTGTCTTGTGGCACTCTTCTTGTATCATGTGGTGTTTGGAGTGAAATATCTCGGCATTCTCAATGGAGTGGCAGCTTTCGTCATCATAGGCATTGGTGAGAATAATAAAACATCAACCTATGAGCATTGTAAATGAACATATAGTTTGGTCCTACCATCTTAAGTTGAATCTTCCTCTTTCTTTCCTTCCAGGTGTGGATGACGTGTTTGTGTTCATCAGTACGTTCAGACAGTCAGCCCACCTGACTTGTTCAATGCAGCGTATGATTTACACAGTAAAGACAGCAGGCCGAGCCACGTTCCTCACGTCCTTCACAACAGCAGCAGCATATGCTGCAAACACCTTCTCACAGGTGCAGTCAGCCGAGCAGAATAAACATGTCCAGAAAATCAATTCTCCAAACAGAGATGTGCTAACATTTTGACCATTTTGAAGGGTGTGTTCTAAGTAGAGTACTCAGGCTAAAATCTACTCTTAGGGAAGATTTTGTCGAGTGCTTACAATGCTAGTCAAGGTTTCTTGCACCAAAAAACAGTTGTATTTTAGTTTTTCTGAACTATTTTGCACAGGCTGTTTTTGCTGCTGTAACTTTAAGCCTGTAAAGCCTCACATATGGTATGTGACCCTGGACCAGTCATAAGGGTCAATTAGGTTTGTTAGGATAGGACAATATTTGGTCAAGATCAACTATTTGAAAATCTGGAATCTGAGGGTGCAAAAAAATCTAAATATTGAGAAAATCGCCTTTAAAGCTGCCCAAATGAAGTTCCTAGCAATGAATATTACTAATCAAAAATTAAGTTTTTATATATGTACAGTAGGACATTTACAAACTATCTTCATGGTACATGATCTTTACTTAATATCCTGATGATTTTTGGCATAAAAGAAAAATTTGAACCCATACAATGTATTTTTGACTATTGCTACAAATATACCGCAGTGACTTAAGACTGGTTTTGTGGTCCAGGATCACATATAATAGTAACTTATTTACCCCTACAGGGTGCATATTTGTACCTACATAGTTAATACCTAAATGCTACATATTAGTACCTTTTGAAAAGGTACCACACCAGCAGGGTTGGGGAGTAACAGAATGTAAGTAACTTATTATTTATTTAAAATGCAGAATATGAGTAACTGTATTTCATTACAGTTATATATTAAATGGGTGGTAATCAAATTACAGTTATATCAGAAAAACACAAGACACACAAGTAAGCAACACAATGCATTAAGAGCATATGGATGTAAACTTCTGAACAGGATGATGTGTAGATATTTCTTCTTTTGTTTAAAGATATTTTCTTTTCTTCTTTTTTTTAGCGCTGCCCCCTTTAGAAGCTACTACTTACATGTTTCCCAGAAGACAAAATAAGTACAATTTACCCTGTTCAATTTTTATCCAATTAAAAAAGTTTACACACCGCGGCTAAAAAAAAGAAAAAAAAGAAATGAATTAAATGCATTTCTGAATTTGAAAATCAGGGTAAATTTAACTTATTTTGTCTTCTGGGAAACATGTAAGTATCTTCTGTAGCTCATATAGAGCATAGTAAATGAAAAAATGAGATATTTAGGCAAAATAAGAAAAATCTCCATTCTGTTCAAAAGTTTTTACCCCCTGGCTCTTAATGCATCATTTTTTTTCCTTCTGGAGTATCAGTGAACATTTGAAACTTCTGTAATAGTTACATATGAGTCCCTCAGTTGTCCTCAGTGAAAAGATGGTTCTCACAATCATACAGTCATTGTTGGAAAGGGTTCAAATGCTGGAAAACCAAAGAATTTGTGGGATCTGAAGGATTTTTCTGAAGAACAGCAGGAAGTTTTACTGTTCAGGACAAACAAGGGACTCATGAACAACTATCACTAAAAAACAACAAAAAACGAAACAAAACAAAAACAACTGAACTCATCATTCAGGTAACAACACAGCATGTAAACATCTTTCATGGGAAATATCTGTGACCTGTACATTCTGTAACTTTCCTGTCATCAAAGCTTTAAGTGGTGTGATAAAACGAGCTAAAGTTCTGAGAGAACTTGAGGATTTGTATGTGACCTCCTACTTTGAAGCTCAGGATCTAACATCAATCAAAAAATAAACACCATGAGCACAAATGATGAAATAAGCCGCAAGAACATGTAGAGTAGACAGTCAAACATTGCTTTATCTTTTAAAGAGGGGTCTTATTTTATTCACAGTAGCTTTTGTACCCATGGGGCTTTTATGTTTCTGTCACCGACTCATGTTTATTCAGTAGCGTATACTGGCGTAATGAGAATCCCACCGGTTAATTTATTTGTGAAAAAATGTGAAAAATTCTGACAACACCTGACGCGTGACCTTTATCTGTTTTCCATGTGTCATTAGATCCCAGCGGTTCATGACTTCGGTCTGTTCATGTCTCTCATTGTGAGCTGCTGCTGGCTTTGGGTGTCCATTCTCATGCCTGCTGCCCTTTGCATCTGGAGCCAGTGCGGAGCGGCCCATGCCAACACCTGTCCCAAATGGTAGATTGTTTTATTTCTTCCAAAACGTCTTTTGACAGATGTGCATGTTCTTTCTGAATAACCTGTTTTCATCTGTGGAATACAAAAAGAGATATGTCTATACAGTGGGAGTCAATAGCCACTGAAACTGTTTGTCTGCCAACATTTTTCAAAATATCTCATCCTGTTCTCATGGGAAAACTCAACTACTTTACAAGGTTGCAATTTCATATGAGTTTGAAACATATGATATTTTAAGGAAAAAGTAAGCATGAAGGTCCACCCTTAGAGGCATAGACGAACACGCCACCAATTCACCAAAATATAAAAGAGTTACGAATTGCCTTTGTGTTGATTGTGTATAATTGTGTGTAATTGTACAGTTGTGAGATTGTGTTGAATATCTTTTGTGTTTCACAGAAGAAGAAAAGTCATACAGGTTTTTATAACAACATGAGAGTGATGGAAGAATTGTCATTTTTTGGGCAAACTATCCTTAAAAGTAATATTTTGCCAAGAAATTCAAATTCTGTCATAATTAATGTCATGCTGTTCCAAACCTGGACATCTTTCTTTCTTTAATGGGACACAAAGAGAGAAATTTCAACATGCCGGTCACTCTTTTCCATGCAATTACATTGAATGAAGACTGAACCTTTCAAGATTCAAAAAACGATGTGAAAGAATCATAAATGTATCATAAAATCAGTCCAGATATGACTCATGAGAGAAGTAGTGATGTCTGTTTAATGAATCATTATATTGAGTTGAATCTTGTTAATGAATCAGCTGATCCAGTTCATCAAACTGGTCTTAATGATGTTCATGTACCAGACTGATCCAGTTCTCAAGTTAAATTCACTGACTGAGTGATACATTCACAGCAGTTTTTGAGTTAACATCTGATTGGAGGAGAAGATTATTGGTGAATAATGTGTTAAATGGTAATGCTTTAGAGTAGGGAACACATATTCACTATTAACTAAAAGTTTTCCCTGATCAAACTCCTAATTTGCTGCTTATTAATAGTTGGTAAGGTAGTTGTGTCATGCAGAATAAGGCATTAATATGTGCTTTATAAGTACTAATAGACAGACAATATGCTAGTAATATGCATGCTAATAAGCAACTAGTTAGTAATAAGAAGTGGTCCTTAAAATAAAGTGTTAACTGTTAAATTAGTCTGTTTCTCAACTAAAGCTATTGCACAAGTCAGATGGACCAATTTGATGGTTCTTTTGATTGTTTTTGAAGTTTTTTTTTCCCCACGTTCATTGTAACTGCATGGAAAAGAGAGACAAGCACAGTCTTCAAAATATCTTCTTTTGCGTTCAACAGAAATCAAAAAGTCATACTTGTTTGGAACATTTACATGAAAGTGAGTAAATGATGGCAGAATTTTACCTTTTTGGGTAAATGATCTGTTCAAAGTTATAGTTCGCCCAGAACAACAAATTCTGTCATTAGTAACATCGTCATTCCAAACCTTTAAGAGTTTTTTTTTCTTTCAATGTGCTGGTCACTCTTTTCCTTGCAGTTACATTGAATGGAAACAAAACCTTTTAAGATAAAAAAAATTATACAAAAGGACCATGTATCATAAAATCAGTTCATGAATGAATGAATGATATTCTAAGCTGAATCGTGAGCCAGTTCTCAAGTTAAATTCACTAAGTGATCCATTTACAGTCGTTTTTAAGTTATAAGCTCATTGCTGGGGGCCAGTTATTAGTGAATAATGTGTCAAATTTGTCTGTTTCTCACTTTAAGCTATTGCACAAGTCAGATAGACCACTTTTATTCTTTTTCTTTTGCGTTGCTTTTGAAGCTTGAAAGCTTCAGTCACCATTCATTGTAATAGCACCGAAAAGACTGACAAGCACAGCATTCAAAATATCTTCTTTTGTGCTACACAGAAGACATAAAATCATACAGGTTTGGAATGACATGAAAGTGAGTAAATGGTGACAGAGCTTTTATTTTGACAAAGAAATTCTGTCATCAATAGTATGTCGTTCTAACCCGGTAAGACTTTCTTTTTTCCTTTCAACGTGCTGATCACTCTTTTGCAGTTTCATTAAATACAGATGGAAAAGGACCATAAATGTATCATAAAAGCAGTCCAGAAATGACCCATTAGAGAAATAGTGATATCTGATTCATGAATCCTTATTTTAAGTTGTATTATTTTAATGAACTGGTTGCTGGTCACTCTTTTCCAAGCAATTACATTGACATTTACATACAATTACTTGCTTTTTTTGTGTGTATCTTCACTTTAACCCTGAGACTGTTAACCCTAACAGGTGGACCACTCTAACTAAACTGTCCGCCAGCCCCAGTCCGCTCTCAGATGAAGATGACGTTGCTCTAATAACGGTAGAAATGGAACCAGGTAATGATAATGTCATCACCACAAACGCTATTTCATTTTGATTAAAGATTACAGAGTTTGGAATTTTGGAACATTTGGAATACTGTGCACTGATGAATCAGTCGTGATAAGACCATGAATATGAACTCAGCAAGCAAACGGGGTCTATTTTGATTTCACATTGATTTGAAAATATAAACCACGCTGCATTATCTCAGATCATCACATTTAACTGCTGAATCACACCTTGTGTTGTTGATTTCTGTCCAGGTTGCTGAGTCAGCTGCTGAGTCACTCCTTGTATTGTTGATTTCTGCGCAGGTGTGTATGACTCTGAATCAGATGCAGTGCTGCTGTCTCTCTCAGCTGAAGCTCCTTTGGCCGTGTCCACTGAGGGCAGTGTAGGGGTGGTCAGCGCTCACCTTCAGAGGCTCCTGAGACACTGGGTGGCAGAGCCTGTAGTGGAGAAAAGGAAAACCATTATAGGTGAGTAACGCTATGCTCTCAGCCACAGACAATGCTCTCACAGGCCGCCCACAGAACATTGGCTTACTGTCTGATGTATGTCACACACAAAACTACCAAGAGCCGGCTGAAACCTTTCACTCTGATTCACTGGCTTCTAACTTTCTGGAGTTGTGCACAGATTTTTATCGCTTTGTCTGGACCCAAAGTCAAATTATGGTACGAAGTTAAGGTAATTAAGGTGATTTGCCAGTGTTTGTGAGTTTCATGTAAAATATCATGTAAGAGCTGAATTTGAATCATTTAGTAGCATGTAAACTGGCTATATTTGAGCACGTTGGCCCCGTTTCACAGACAGGGTTTAGACTAAGCCAGACTAGGCCATAGTTCAATTAGGACATTTAAGTAATTTTTATTAACATGTCTTAGAAAAAACATTACTGGTGTGCATCTTGAGACAAAACAAAGGCACTGATATGTTTTAAGATCAATCAGTGCAAGTTTATTTCAGTTGAAACAGCTCAGAATTCCATTTTAGTCTGGGACTAGTCTTAAGCCTTGTCTGTGAAACCGGGGGATAGACATTTAAATACACAGATGACCACACACACATATGTAGAAAGAGAGAGAACCCAGATGTCCTTAAACCCAGAACATCTTGAGGAGGTGGAGCAGCAAGAAGGGATATCTCTCAACCGCTCCCTGCAGCCAGCTCTAGGATCCCCATGCTATATCCTTTCCATAAACATGGAAAACAGCAATAACGGTATTTACCTGTTGTCTGCAGTGCTGTGTCCTTTTCTCAGCCTTGATGATAACACTGCAAGATTTAGTCAGATTTTCATGCTCTTTCAGTCATGTAAATTGTGCGTTTACATTCCATCTCCGTTATCACAAAACCCATGACACACAACAAAAACAGCTCAGATCATGGTGTCCTCCATTCCCTGGTTGCTGACGCTTGTAAATTCTGCGAATAAAGACGTTGCTGTCGGCCAATTCAGAGTTCCTGCTGCTGGTGCGAATGCAATCAGGAAAATAGCCTGAGGGAGAAATGAGTTCTCCAGGAATGACCCTCCTGGCTAGTTCTACATGCCGCCAAGATCTCAGCTAGCTTATACAGGACTCATGGTGCCATCGGTACTGGCACTGCACCAATGCTGCCTTACAGCCAGCCAGGATGTGTTGCAAGTTCAGGTTCTGTGCTTCACAGAGTTTAAAGTCTATAGTTGGCTCAGCAAATTTCTAAGAAAGCTGCAGCATGACTTTTATTATTAATAGGTTAAAATAATTAACAGATTTGTGCTAAAACAAAATCAATATGTAGGCTGCATTTTTTTCTGTCCTAATATCTACAATTTTTACTGAAACTTCTGAAATCAAAGGTAAATTGTGGTTAATTACTTTACAATATCAAAACTCTCGGTTTGTGTTTACATGTTATGTGTTCTGATGACTGTTCTCTCATCAGCTCCTTTCACACTGGACCCAAATACTGCACATCCTCTGCTGTTCCTGACTGATGATCTGACCCATGTGAAATCCAGTGCTGATGGACAACAGTATCCAGACAACCCAGAGAGGTTTGACTATTATCACTGTGTGCTGGGTTCTGAGGGCTTTAACTCTGGAACACACTTCTGGGATGTGGAGGTGCAAAACAACACATGCTGGTCTGTTGGAGTAACCACAGCATCTAACCAGAGAAAAGGAGGCATTTTCTTTGACACTGGAGTTTGGCGTGTGCGTTACATGGCTGGTAAGTACACATCACAGTCACGCTTGATGCCCTGCAAGCATTTAGCTGTTGGTAAGCGGCTGAACGTGATCAGAGTGCAGTTGGACTGGGACGGAGGAAAGATTTCATTCTCTGACCCTCTTACTAACACACATCTGTGCTCTTTCACCAGTACATTTAAGGAAGCAATCTCTCCGTTTCTCTATAGCAGCTGTACAGATTTCCCACTCAAAATCTTACCTGTGAAACTTCGTATCAATGTGAAGTGTCCTAACTAAAGCCTCTGCATTGAAAAAAGAAGGGGGGGGGATTATAAGGGGGATTTACTTATAAGAATTTACTTATTTCATTGTTTGTGTTTGCTGCTTCTGCATCACCATTTGGATGTGAATTGTCCATTTATGTGAAATGTAAATTACTTTAAGCATGTAGTAAATACTACAAATAATCAGAAATTCAGTTCATTTGTAACAATTTGCTGTTCTGGGTTTAGTTAAACATGCAATATTGTATGTGGCAAGAGAGTGATAATACATGGAATAAATGTGTATCCTTCTGAGAAAACAGCACCATGTTTCATTTATTTGAAAATGATACTGCTGAATTTGCAAGAAATCACATTTTGCCACTTGAGAGACTTATCAGTTACAGCCATGCCAAATACTTTTGGCCATAAGCATAGTAGTTGGTGTTCTAGTAGTATCTCTTTTTGTACTATCACTTTTAAAAAGAATGACAGTGAAAACGTTTAAATGTCAACTAAAATAAAATGTAGCAAAAAATGATTTTTTATAAAAGAAGATAGGGCCAAGCACTGATCCTTGAGGTACCTCAGGGTTTAGCTATGCAGTGTTTACTGTATTTTCATTCTGAAGCGGCAAAAAAAAAAGTTGTCTAAAACGGTTTTTCATGAAAATGTGTTAAAGGGATAGATCACCCAAAATTTTGTCATTCGCCCTCACGTTGTTTTTCCAAATCTGTATGTATTTATTCTGTGAAAATCAAAAGATTTTTATTGAAGAATGGTGACCAAACAGTTTTGGTGACCATTGTCTTTTACTGTATGGATTTAAAAAAAAAGTAAAAAAATAAATAAAATAAAAAGACATTTGTAAAAATATCTTTAATGTTCCTTGGAAGAACATCATACAGGTTTGGAACAACATGAGAGTAAACAATGACAAATGTTTAGTTTCTGGGTGAACTACCATTTAAACATTCTGCATAAAAGTGCTGAAACAATCTTAATAAATCATGAAAAAAAAAATCTTTGTTTTAATTTAAAAATCATCAGCATAACACAATACCAAATAAATGTATCACATCCTACTTTTTAATAGGAGCAGATGGATAAGTAACACTGAGGGAGATCTGAGAACTTAAGGAAGTGTACACAATCAACCGATTAACCGTAAAAACCACAGAAACAACAGGCACACAAATGAGTTACTGATTAAAGGCTTTGAATGGTAACTTTTAAACAATATATAGGTGAGCTAAACTGGAGTTACATTTGTCTGGTCACATCTTAATTTGGTGTTTTGTGAAACAAATTTGGGATCATTTAAATGATCTGAATTTCTCAAGAATAGCTTTTGTGATCAGATTCACCAAACTTGGCAAACAATGCAACATTGTACTTTATTATACCAAATCTTTATTGAACAAAATGTACAAACAATGATGGTCATTAATAGAGGTCTGGGGGCCTCATTTATAAAATGCTGCACAGAAACCATCCTAAATTTGATCTTACGATCATCTCTCGAACATGCGTACGTTTGATTCATAGAATGAACGTACGAACAGAAAATGTGACGCTAAGCACTTTTCCACGTCAAAGACCGTATTTATAAATATGAGCACTAGCGTGGATTTAAGCGTACACACACTCTAAGATCAAATCTGAGCGTACGCACGCTTTATAAATGAGGCCCTAGATCTGAAATAACAGCCTTAAATTGAGAGTAATTGGTGTCAAGTCTTCCAATCAGTTAAGATGTGGGTTTGACCTGCCAACTGTAATGCAGTTGTAGTGAACTGCTGAATTCTGTCCAAGTCCAATGGTGTAATAAAAACATTTCAAAGATATTCAGGATAACAGTCGATGAACCTCTTCTATGACTTCTAAGCAGGGCCCAAAATTAACACCAAGCACCAAATTGGAGGGTTTTTTTTGTAATTATTCAAAAAACAAAATATTTGTGTAAATGCACCTGACTGCATGGCTGAATAATAAAACTCACACTTTTATAAAGTAAATTAGGTGATTTCAAATGACAGATAGTCACTGTTTTT
>JAUZSZ010000101.1:24109356-24120137 GCA_034780575.1 Labeobarbus marequensis | reverse complement strand
TAGAGTAGATTTTTGTGTTTTTTTGTCCTATTGTTTTTAAACTCCTGTTTTCATTTTTATTTTAGATAATGGAAATATTTTTTTTTTTTCTCTGGAAGTTATTGATTCTGGCATAAGGATGGTATATATGCCACTTCAGATGTGACTTCTTTGCCACCTTTGCACTGCAAAGATGCATTATTATGTTGGCTGCAGTGCACATAAATCTTATCCTGTTGTCTGCACATATGTCTAATGTGTACTGGTTAAAAATATCAGTACTTCCTTCAACAGGAAGGCACAGTTTTTTATTTGTAATGTGATCATTTTTCTATGCAATCTGAAGTTGAGTAAGTGGTGACAATAAAACAGTTGGAGCAGAGCAGAAGACAAAAGTCTAGGAATGAAGACCGGACATTTAACAGAGGAAGATGAATTTTGATCTAAGCAGTTACAGGAAGTGGTATGAGTGTAGGCATGTTGTTATTAAAACTCTAGGGTCTGGCGACTGTAAAATTAAAAAGAAACTGCTGTCCCGACTACTTCTGAGAGAGTGTGGAGACGGAGAGAAGGTTGTCTGTTGTGGTAAACAAACATACTGAAATGAAGGCACAACCAAAGCAACAGTACTGGTGGACACACAGCCTAACTGTGACTATATCAACATGCAATATCGATTAAATCAAAATCTCTATATATTGTCTTAAGCAAAAAAAAAAAAAAGAAAAGTGGAAAAAATATATAGACCTCCATGAGTTTTAATGTTTGGGGTTGCCAGATGTCAAGAGGTTAAATCCCCCTTTTCCCTTAAAAGGACTTCTACAGCTACATTGCAATTTAGGGATTTACATTGAGATAATCTGCTCAAATGAAAGTGTAATACAGCCAGTCCGTGTTGAACTAAATCCAAACATGGATCTACTAACATGGAACTATATTGTTTGTAAGTGTGGTTGCTGAATTAATGCACTTATATAACTTCCATGCTACAATTAATAGATTTTGTTGTTGGTTTAATAGGAAAAACATGGATATTTTTTTGGAATTATTGAAACAGCATTTCACTTTGAGAGAAGCTTTTGAATTTTGCCAGCTTTAATAATGTAGAAAACGTGTTCATTTATATGGTAATTTAAAATATCAGGATGCTAGATGAGGTAAAATAAACCATGTATATGAGTTATTTATTTTATTTGTTCTTATAAGTGAATACAAAGACTAAATTAACAAAACAAACAAATGTAATCAATCATGTCCCTGGAATTAAACTCTAAAATTGATTATAATCATAATGAACTGAAAATGCAAAAGAAAATATAAAATTAGTAGCATCATAAAAATGTATCTTAAATTTCAGTTGTCTCTCTGCAGACAGTAATTTAACACACAAAAAAACTATTTTTTAACATTTAAAATATCTCAACAGAAAATATTTGAAGATATTTTTTTTTAATGTTGACAGGTTGCCGATTTATTATAATTATGCACAATTATATTGTGTTAAAATAAGTCTACTTAAAGATAATTTGATAAAAATGTGTCTTCTTTAACTTCCACAGTCCCTTTGAAGTTGGCATAAAATCGAATTTCACCTCATCTACTGAAACACTGACATCTCTGTAAATTTTGTCAAGAGTATGTATTAATATGTGAAATTACACAAAATTTGGAATCCAAATTATGCATAAAAAAGAATATTATTTAGCTTAAATCACAGTGAAACTGCATATTCCTGACAGGACCAACTATTCCAAGGCAACCAAACATGTGATTGACTTGTTTAACTAAAACTATACTATAAGCCACGTCCTCTGTTCTTCTACATTTGTTACTGCGATTTCTTCCATTTGTTTTTCTATGAGTAGTTGGTCGCTGTAACCTTATTTGTCTTATAGAGCTATACATACCAAACCATTTCAGGCTTTTGTTGTTCTTAATTACAGTACATACTATAAGCTCTTAACTGCGTGAACTCACACAGTGTGTGTGTGTGTCCTGGGGCCAACTTGGAGTTCTTCATTAGTTTACAGGAAATTGGGAAAGAGAGTTCTCTAATTTTCCATAAGTGTTTCTAGTAAACAATCAACAGCTAGCCTTTCCTCTGTGTGTCATTACAACTTGTCTGGCATTTATAGCTTCCTACAGCTATAGCAGTCAGGAAGACCAGCACGCCTCTCAGCATGGCAGTCTGCCTCTGTGTGTGTGTTTGTGATGTTAATTATTGACAGTAAAGTCCATCATGATTGCTGCCCATTGCCCAGCCACATGCATTCAGAGATTTAAGACTAATACTCCTGGCTTATTCACTGCATCTGAACTGGAGTCAAATAACATCACACACGTTTCTCATCTGCCACGTTGTCCTACATGATGGCAACAAAACTTTTTACAATTTGACTTCTGAGGCTGATTTCCTCTCAACCTCTGAGTTAGTTTTCTAATGTAAAATGAATGATTCCATTAAAGGTGTTTTGCCAGTAAATGTTACAGGTATTTTGTGAGCTCTGAGAGTTTCTGTTACCATAACGCTGTAGAGGTTTCATAGAAAGTACATGGCAACATGCTAAACATCACTCAGAACATGCTATGAACCACATGGCAATGCCTTAGCGCAAAACACCCTAGCAACTGCAACATGCTAGCTGCTGCATATGTAGCAACACCCTGACAACTATCCATAACATCTTAGCAAATGCATAGCAACATGCTAAAAAAAACAAAAACAAACTAAAACTTTCAAAACATGTTCTTCTGGATACAAGCTAAAAACTATTCAAAATATGGTCTCCACAAAATAGCAACTGCCCACAGCAGCCTAACAACAGCCCTAACACAGCAACACCCTGGCAACCACCCACAGCATCCTAACAACAGCCACCACATAGTAACATCCTGGCAACAACACCAAAAACTCTAGGAATTGTATGGAAACATGTCAAAAACCACCCAGAACTTGTTAGACACTGCATAGCAAAACCCTGGCAACCACCCACAGCAGCCTCAGGCTGATGATACACAGGGCAACGTTTTGAGCAATTTTACCGGGAAACTTTTTTTAAGCAATGTTGCTTGGGCCCTTTCCCATTGAGAATGGGTAACAGATTTCTATCTGGATAATTTAGATCGGTTGTGGGTCCTGTGTCTCACCTGGTTGCCTGGAAACTTTGCTCAAAATGCTGCCCCGTGTATCATCAGCCTCACGGCAGCCACCACATAGCAACACCCTGGCAACCACCCATAGCAGCCTAACAACAGTCACCACATAGCAACACCCTGACAACCCACCCACAGCAGCCTAACATCAGGCACAACATAGCAACATCCTGGCAACATGCGAAAAACCACTTAGAACTTGTTAGACACTGCATAGCAACCACGCACAGCACCCTAACAACTGCACGGCAGCTGTCAGCTGCCACATAGCAACAACTTGACAGTGGGGAAACATTGCAGCATAGTTTTTTTTTTCAAAAAATATTATGTCTGAATCATTTGTTGTTTCTTTCTCTCTCAGGGTCGCTGTATGAACTTCACTCGCATCAAGTCTAGTCCTCCTCCACGCTATCCATCCTACAACCACCATTCTTCACCCATCTACACCCCTCCATGCACCCTCAGCCCGCCCCCTCCTCAGGGCCAGCTACCCCCTCCTCCACACAGTCCACCCTCCTCCCTGTCCTTTCCCCCAGCACCTTCCACGCCCCCACCTCACGCCATCAACCCATCTCCACCCATTACTCCTCCTCCATCCTATTCTCCGCCCCCCATCTGGTCTTCTTCTCCTAACACGCTCTACTTCTCTCCGCCTACATCTCTTCCACCATCCCCTTCTGCCTCCCTGCCCCCGCCCCCTCAAGCCCCTCCTCCAGGCAGAGCTCCTCCTCCAGATCGCCCACCTCCTCGGCCTTGTGTGTAATGTGGCACATCGGAGTGGACCACTGAGGACTGGAAGTAAACAGGAAATATAAATGTTCCATATCCTCCTCAAAATTCTGTTGCTGTGTGGCCTAACACAATAAAACTCAATACAAAGACTCACCTGTGGCATCGAGGGCATTTGCTCCTCTGATAGAACAATGAAATAGAACACAAGCCACCATTAAATTCTGCATAGAGCAACACTCAAAATCACACACGCCAGGCATCGCAAAGAAACGGAAAATTCACCTACAGAGCTTCTCAGCAGGCGCCATTTGTGAGTCTAACCAAGCTTTGAGAATGGAAGTGGCTGGTTCCATTAATGGATTCATTGATCTTTCACAATTGCATGCACATGGGACCATCTCATGAAGGAGATTTCCATAAAAGAGGAAAGATGAGTAACTTTTCGGGAGCTTTCTCATTCAGAGCGATTGAGAAAATATATGCACGTTTTTGACAAGCGTCACCATATACAGGTCATCTTCATTGAGTGGCAAAAACTAAACATTGGGTCTCATTTACTAAACATTGCATGGGATTACACACACTTATATGCACAGAAAAAAATTATGCCAGATTTAAAACTATGCACATGAATTGGTTTTTAAAGACCGCATACCTTGACTGCTAATTACCATAAACACACCCATCTCTATATAAGTATTTGATGTAGAATAGAGCACAACATTTGGGTTCTGGAAGTAAATGCATTCATTAGCTATGTTTCCATCCACCTACTTTTGTGCATTATCACCAAAAAAAATATATAAAATAAAAAACTGAATAGAAATATTCAGATACGCCTAAATTCTAAAAATGCACATAAAATACCTATGAGCTCAACTAAATGGTATACATTTTTTTCCAATTAGAAGACATGCAAATAATTATGATGGAAACACATTTACAAAATTAATTCCTTAATGCACATCAAAAATGGCATTACCTGGATTGTAACTTGCTTTATTCGCAAATGTTTATGTGATATTCCAATTTTGCGCATAAGTTAAATTCACAACTTTGAATTTGATTTTTTTAAAATTGATTTTTTTTTTAAATAACTGGTAAACCTTTAAAGACAACTTTATATAACTATTTAACTTAAAATGAATATTATTCCTTTTGTAGTTCTTTCCCTCACTCTTTTTGTCCAATTTTCTTGTACGTTTTTGCTGCAAGTAAAAGTTTGTAATGCTTTGATTCTCCTCACAACCGGTTGGTTCGGTTAATGGTTTATAATGCTTTAACAAAGACTTTTAAAAAATCCCTAAGGAAAAAATGAATGGGAAAAATACTTTGGGACCCAGAGCAGTTGAAAAATTGGGCGGGCACAAATGCACGCTACAGAAGCAGACATGTGATTTTAGTTGGTTCTATGTTTTATTGTAAATTTATTTATAAATTTATTGTAAAGAATATGCTGATGAATCACAATTTCTGCATGAAAATGTCTGTACCTGCAGTAAATAAATGAGACCCAGTTGTGTTTGATGAAAAGGTTTTCTTTCAAAAACTAAATGTATTTGCAAAATTCAACCATTTCACAAACATTTTTTGGGGTAAAATGTCTTGCCATACGAAGGCATACGGCTGTTGCTTGTTAAGGGAATTGACATTTATTTGTGCAATAGTGATTTTAGTGGCTTTGATCGGGATGGGGAGCATGTTGCTTTTTTCATCCAAAAATAGAAATTCTGTTATCATTTAACGATGATGAACTTAATATTTCATTTTTGGCTGACCTGTTTCTTTAGGATGAAGTAAGCTGACGAGACTAAGGTGTTTATGGGCACAGACTTGAAACATCAGAGAAAAATCTGAAATGTAAACTAAGCAACATCACCTTACTTTGCACGTCACAGTTGTAATGGTGTATGGTGCATTATTAAAAAAAAAAAATGTGCAAATTATCATACATTACACATGCTGTATGTATAAATCTATGTATCCCTGTGTATATTTTTTATATAAGGTTTTCTTTTTTGTGTGTGTGTGTGTTTGTTTTTTATATTATTGAGGCATGACTGAGATTTTGAATAATGCAGAAGCAAAATAAGATCTCCCAGCAGGAGTTCTATAGCCTCTGCTTTTTATCCACCATGAATAACCAGATTACAAATAGCTTTTCACATTGGAAATGAGTTTTGCCAAAGACACTATTTACAACCCTGAATCCAACAGATTTGATATATGAGTTTGTTTTTGTTCATAATTACATGTTGTATATAATATTGTCATAATACATCACAGTGTCAATTTCCACAATCCTTTGCTTCTAAAGAGCCCTTGTCATTTTCTGTTGAGTCTAAGTTATTGCAGTGCCACTATGATGCCAATGTTGTGTTTATATAACTCCCAAACCCTGTTTTGATGAAGGTTTTATGGGTAATTAACATCAGAGAAATCATATATGTCCATGTTAAATCTTATATGCTTTTCAAAGGAATCATGTAAATGAATCATTCTCTAAATGACTCGGATCATGACTACATTGTTGTTTTTTACTTTTTTAACTGTTCTTTAGTTTTGAAATAAAATGTTGTCATAAAAGTTAGTGGTTTTCCTTTTTGCATGCGTTTCATGGGTGATGTGAATTTTTGCCCTAAAGTCTTTTTGTTCAACCTTGTTATACTGTGACATTTTCTCCTTTAAAAACAATGGTTTGAGTTTTCTGACGTCATATATAAGGGTGTGACAAAAATTGACCACATGGTTCGAAAAGAATAACATTCTCCTGCTATATATATATAAAGTTGTTCTTGTTACAGTATAATTATACATTTAAATATTGAGTAATACATGTACTTACTATATGGTTAGGATTAGGGTTTGGCTTAGGGTTACTTGCATGTAATTATGCATAATGTATTGTTATTATAATAATAAGTATGTGTAACGTTTAACAAGGACACCTTAAAATTAAGTGTTACCATGTCATCTATATTGTAATAAGTTCAACTCTGTTATGGGGAAAATCTCCTTTACAAACAAATTTTGTTCTTTGCATGAATCACAAGAAACTGACTGTAAATAATGTGTCATGGGATGATATTTTAAAGGACATTTACAGAGCTGATAGTCACTGATTACATGCTGATTTTCAACCTTGTAACATTCAACCCCAAAACGTTTTTTACTGTATAATCACAGGGTTGGCAACATTTTGAGCAGTTTTGAATTGAGAAATGCCATAGGTTACTTGGATTTCTGCATAATTTGGTTATAAAATTGAATCTAGACTTAAATCTGCTCAAAGAAATAACAAAATTGTTACAACTGATTTCTTCCTTGGCATGTGTTGTTTTTATCAGCCATCTCTCTTTAACTAATCCCCTTTAGACCAGGTGTAATTTAGTCCAGACAGCCGCTCTGTCAAAATGTGCGCAGAAAGCTGGAGTCTCGTGAGACAGAGACTATAAACCACACTCGCCATCATACGTGTTCAATTTCAAAAGAAGTTTTCAAAAGGCAGTTTTATCCAGTGTCACAAGCACAAGCTCAGCAAGGTTTGGCATGAAATGTTTCAAGTGCAGCCAAAGATAAGCAAATCAAACTCTGCCGGAAAAATAAATTGGGATTAGGATGCATTTTCTCCAGCAGTGCAGAGGAACCCACGAGACCTGTGTAACCTGTTTTGTGTTCGGATCTATTACGAAAATCAAATGTGATGTTTTGTAAAGTGTTCATTCAACATCTCAGTCTTTGACCCTGATATTCATGTTTTATCAGTTTTGTTTCACTATAATTCCTTCTCCTTCCACTCTGCTTTACCTCCTTGGTTTTCCTACAGTTATTAATGTCAAATACATTGTCTAAAAGCCATACACATCTGTGAGCAATGCTGGGTAGTAACTGATTACATGTAATCTGGATTACATAATCAGATTCCAAAAATATAAGTGCTTGTAATTCAATTGCTACAGTTACTTTTTATTGATTACATGATTGCATACAATTCACACAAAACAATACATTATTCATAATTTATTGATTCTCCCTAATTATGCTTTTTTCATCTTCTAAAATAGACTACCACTGACTGTATATACTTTCAGAAAGTCTTTCAGTTTTGTGGACATTTACACAAAGACCAGTCACTAGTCAGCGGCTATAATTACACAGAACACTGACAGGCCACATAGCATTTGACCACTGGGTTTACAAGAATTATTTCAGTTTTCAGTTTTTTCTCAACTTTTTAACATTGCATCAACTACTGATGAACACATTCATTTTTATTTGAATTATCACTCATTATTTAACATTGTATAATTATGTCTTTGGAAGGCTTTTATCTTTCAAACACATTAAAATGCACTCATTTGTGTTATTACTTTTACAGGGATTCCCAATTTTTTATTTTTTTGTCAGCCAAACCTCTTTCACCTAATATACGTATATATTTTAGGAAAGGAGGAAAAAAGGAAAGGACGTGATGTGTGGCCAAGTATGGTGTCCCATACTCTGAATTTGTGCTCTGCATTTAACCCATCCAAGTGCACACACAAAGTAGTGAACACACACCCGGAGCAGTGGGCAGCCAATGCTGCGGCGCCGGGGAGCAGTTGAGGGTTCAGTGCCTCACCTCAGTCGTGGTATTGAGGGTGGAGATAGCGCTGGTTATTCACTCCCCCCACCTACAATCCCTGCCAGACCTGAGACTCGAACGCACTACCTTCGGGTTACAAGTCCTACTGTCTATTCATTAGGCCTTGACTGCCCCAAACTACAGAGCGAGCCAGCCAGGAGGTAAAATTTTAAGGTAATAAAGTAATAATTTTGTAACACATTTGAATGGTTCTCTGACGTTGGTTAATGGTCACATGACATGCAGGCAAACTATTTCATAAAATAGTTAATCATTTTTAGTGTTTCGTTTTGATTACTGTAATTTAAAATGATTTATTTTATTAATTATTAGCTTTTCATAAAGCTCATGAACCCCCTGCAGTTCCTTCACAAAATGAAGTTTGGAAAACACTGATGTAATGTAAAGTTTACTGCACTTGAAGAGTTCATTTGCAAAAACTGATAAATGCCACTTTCAGAAAAAATGCATTTTCTTCATATATAGCGCAATCTGAACCCTAAACACATTTTGTCAAAAAAGCCTGTACTGTCCACTTTCTGGGGCTTTTTTTTTAAGAGTCTAATTATCGGTTTTTGCAAATGAACTCTTCACTTCTTTTTGTTAATAACGATGAATGGAACATATTTTCTTTCTCTTTGTATTTATATCAGTCTGGTACAAGATTATCCTGTTTAAATCAATGTGATAAACGAGTTAGGTCAAAAGTAATCAAAAAGTAGTGGATTAATGGATTATGTTACTAACTATAATTTTTTTCATATAATTTAGAATCATTGCTGCATCTGAATATGCATACTTCTGTACTTTATAACAGGTGAAAAACAATAGCCTATGTGGAAAGAGTTCATTCAAAGTGTGCATTCAATGTACAGGCCATGGAGATGAGTTGTGAATGGCAGTAAGTCACATAACAATGACATGATGAATGTATTATGCCTGAATTATTATAAAATACTTTGTAATGGTCAGAAGAGATGCCTACTTAGAGATTATACGATTTTACAGCTGCACATCAAGGGGGCCAGAAATGTAAAACCTGGAGTGGCACTGGAGTGGAGTGATTACAAAATGACTTTCGCTGCTCCACTCCATTTATACACAATGATCCAAACCGGCCTTTAAGTCAGTGCGCTTGCTTAATTAATGACACACACAAATTAAAGCTTTGGCTTGTTTTGGAACCTTTGGCAGAGAAAGAAATATACAAACTGACCAAATATGGTCTGAAATGCAAGTTATTAACATCATGTTTGTAGAACTGTTGTATAAAAACTGAATATCACAGTCGGCAGTCTTGTGATAATACACAACGTTATTGTTGTTACCACAGAAACATGATTGAACACAATTTCTGAAACATTTTGATAGGCCAAAATTTGTCTCACAGGAAAAGTTTTCCATTATTATCGTCTCCCTGCTGATTTTAATGAATTATTACTTAAAGGGCAACCAGGCCAATATAATATTTACATTTATGTTCCTGGCAGACATTGCATCCAAATGAGAAATGGCTGTGGCTGGAGAAAGAGTGAATTTACCCAACCAAGGGAGTTAAACGGAGCTCAGCCTTGACAGTAAACTGGCAGTTTACCCATAGTGACAAAGTGATCGCATATGAAGTGGATGGCGTGTCAGTGATGAGTTGCTGTGAGTGACAGGCCTTTCTTTCTTTAGACATTCAGTGGAGTTTGCATTCAGCATCATACTCCCTGACCCACTTTCTGCTCTGGCCAATAAAGCAATCCAGCCATCAACAAGCATGACGCAGGCAGCTCCAATTCATCACACTGCCAAGAGTCAAGAGCTTAAATGTTTTCCTGCTCTTGAAGAACAACACTTTAGAAAGACTTACAGCTCGGAACATCAAAACTCTGGTTACTATTTGGCATCAAAGGAGCGGAAAATAGTGCGAGTCTATGGCTTCAGTGGAGTGGGAGATCTCCATGTTTGTGTAAATGTCATTGCAATGCACAAAAGCTTCTTTATAGTGGAAAATGATTCTTTAAGACACTAGCACACCAGAGGGCCCTCTTGTTATTACATGTTTATAACAGTAAGACATTAGTCTAAACCTAAAGTAATCTTCACAAGCTGTGTATCATTTGAAAGCTTACAGACTCTAGTTTTTTTTTTTTCTTTTCATGACTGCTTTTTGATATATGTGACCCTGGACCACAAAACCAGTCTAAAGTCGCTGTGGTATATTTATAGCAATAGCCAAAAATGCATTGTATGGGTCAAAATTATTGATTTTTCTTTTATGCCAAAAATCATTAGGACATTAAGTAAA
>JAUZSZ010000101.1:23289449-23300229 GCA_034780575.1 Labeobarbus marequensis | reverse complement strand
TACACAACTACTTCATTCTGACAGGGCTCTCAGAACAGCCTGATTTTAGAAAGGGGATTTTAAAATAACCACTGGGTGGATTTTTCTCAATATAGGATGGGTGTGTACACACTTCCAACACACATTTGTGTTCAAACAACTTGAAGTGAATTTTGCATCTGATGACCCCTTTAAGTGTTTTTCCCAAATTTTGTCGAACGGTTTAGTGACTGAAATATAGCGGCATTTACAGCGGAACACATTTGAAATACAGCGGTACATTTAATATGGATTGCAAATGGCCAAAACTTGCATTGTGTTCGCATATCATTGTTTCATTCTTTTGAGAGGTGATTTAAATATTTGCGGCTTGGAAACAGATGGCAAATTGACAGGCTTGTGCTGCAGTTCTATGGATGTTTTGCCCTCCAGGTCTTTGAGCCCGGTTGCGTGCCTGAAAGCTATGAATAAACAAATTTGGAGTAAAATCGCTTACCACATTTCAAGTAACTGTATCCACCATGACAAGTCACACTTGTTTCTGGAAGGCAGCGATAGTTACAAGCTTGCACAGAAAAGGAAATGGAAGAAAAAAAAAAAAAAAGCTCCACACCTGCTGGGACGCAAATGTAATTGGTAGTGTAGTACTTGTAGGTGCCATAACATGGATCTTGTGGTTCAAGTCCTTCAGTGTTTAACTCACACACTCTCAGTCCATCACACCTGTTTAAGAATAAAGACAGTCCTAAATGGATGTTTGGAAACATTAGTCAACATAGCCATCAACGTGACCACACTTTATTTTTTGAAAAGCTTAGTTAAAGTTTACCCAAAAATGAAAATTAGCCCATGTTTTACTCGCCCTCAAGGCATCCTAGGTGTACATAACTTTTTAATTGTCCTTGCACTTCCAAGCTTTAACCTATAAATGGCATGGGTGGGTGTTTTTGTTGAACAGTCCAAAAGTAGTCAAATAATGCGCATCCATCCATATTAAAATGTGCCTCATATGGCTCCGGGGGGGGGTGAACAAAGGCCTCCTGTAGCGAATCGATGTATTTTTTTTGCTTTTTTTTTTACAAAGGAAACCAATATAAATGGTTTTATATTTTAGTTAGGAACTTCCACTAACTGTCGTACACGCGTTCACGAGAGACTGCTGTTCTGGTGGATGACATAGGACGTTTTCTCGCGAAAACCAACGTTTGTTTACAGGAGGAAATGAAGCAATGTTTCCTTACTTTACCAAAGGAAAATCAGTCTCCTCTCGGCTTACATCGAAATCCTCCAGCACTTCTTTACAAATCCTCGTTTTGTGCTTCTGATTCGTGACTGGGATTTTGTTCCCTCTCCGTAGTGAAGTGAAAGGCATTTATAATATGGATATTATAAGGATATTTTTCTTACAAAAACACATCGATTTGCTACAGAAGGCCTTTATTCACCCCCTGGAGCCATGTGAGGCATGTTTTGATATGGATGGACGTGCTTTGACTACTTTTGGACTGTTGAACAAAAACACCCACCTACTCCCATTCAAACGCTAATTTTTAATATAACTTCAATTGGATTCGTCTGAAAGAAGAAAATAATATACACCTTGGATGCCTTGAGGGCGAGTAAAACATGGACTAATTTTCATTTTGGGGTAAACTAACCCGGTTTACAGTACATTCTATGTAGAATTAATATTTGGAGTATAAATAAAATTCATATGAATACATCTGTCATGTTGTTACTCTGACATGACCTGCCGGCAACTGTTGCATCACTACAATTCATTACCATTAAGTGTCTATCAGATGCACACTTTAGAATCTCAGCAGAAATAGGTCATCCGGGTACTTTTCACCCACGTTTGTTTTTTTTAATACTATAAATTCAGACATACTAGTTTCCCCATGTACTGTTTTTTGCCTACTTTACAGTATGGAAGTAGGCATATTGAGATGCAGTGATCGTGTCGGTTTAAAAAAAAAAAATAAATAAATAAAAAACACTGCCCATAGTGAAAAAGACTGCTACCATTTAGAGACCTCGGGGACATCTACTGAACACTCCTCATTTGATGTTTCACTACGGGGTCGTCCAATGCTGCAAATTTGGCTGCTTGTGCGGCCACAGGTTGCTGACTGGACATGGATCACCCCAGAGTCTGAATAAAAGAAAAGCATCATTACATCATGGACTACTTCGTATACAATACAATAAATAAATAATTGTGTGACAACACCTTACCACAACTGAGATGCTGGACAAACCCATCACATGTAATTACAGTCTCTGAAAAGATAAGATCCCAGCTTCAAGGTTTCATTTGTCATTAGTTACAAGGTGAGCGTGAGCAAAAGTTATCAAACTTTAAGCAGAACTGAAGGCGAGTTTGTACGCACCGAGTTACCTCAGAGCAATTTAAGCTTTATGACATTACATAACATTATTAAAGTGGGAGGATCTAAAAGATGCTGAGGATGCTAAGTTCCAATCCTTTGTTTACGCTTTTATATGTAGAGTTAAGACTTTAAGACGTTTGTTTGATTTTAAAAACAGAATCTATATGATGTCTCTGCTGCAAACAGACATATAAAAAAATACGAAGCTACTTATTAAACTGGACTAAGCAATTACATGAACTGTGGTGTAACTGCTCATTCGTGATGTGGTTAATAGACTGAAGTACCTGCAGATATCAGCAACCTGGAGTTTAGAAGCACTGTAAAAGAGCAAAAGAAATCACTAAATGACAGTCACATTTATTATTCTTAAAACACTTTACAGAAGGAGAACTTACATTTTTCAGAAAGTTCCAAAAAGTTTAAATTAGGTTTAAGTTCAGTATCCTGTATAGGTCATTTTGCATCTATCTGGCGCTTTATGATTTGCATAACGACAAGAGAAAACTAGCATGGCTTGCAGCACTAAAGTTAAAATATTGTGTGTGAAATAAAACAATGTGCTAAATGATATATGCTCTTATTTTGTGGACAAAATCCTCTGAACGTCGTCCCTATCGGGAGCTGTAAATTATGTGCGGTCATGTGTTTTCAATGCAGCTAACCTCCGGCTGCATCATTAAACTGCGACACTGTAAAGTGATGAAAATATGGCTCCATGTGCTTTTTAAAGCCAGTTTCACAGGTTTAACATCATATTATCAGGTCGGAACCATAGACTGTAAAAAAAAAAAAAAAGTTGGTTTTCAAGAGAGAGAGCGGGAGCTTGCCGCTTGGTCGGAACATAGCTTAATTTGACTAAAAACATGAGACCGGAAACAAAGTATTTCAGTACGAGTCGGACTTCCGGGTTCAGGTGGATAATAACGATATATTAACAGTAAGTTAAGGTGTTTGACGAGTAAACATGTACTCTAAATAGGTCATTATCTGAATCAGGTGTTTTACATCAGGATTTACGCTATTAACATTTCTAATTATTGCTCATTTAGTATGAGGCAAAAAAAAATCAAATTAAGATCAAGGATAAATCTGCGTGTGTATTTCTCTGTAGGCCTATGTGCTTGTTCACCAGATCAACCAAAACAACATTTAAAGATGCAATAGTAATGTACCTTTTCTTCACCAATTCTAAGATTAAATCGAATTAACTTACAGGTAAGTAGGAAGACACCACGATCGAACATGTTGCTGATAAAACGGGAAATGCCTACTGAAGTTGATATCGGTTGATCTATTTATAGGCTATTTTGTTCAGATGTCATGGCCAATTAATGTCTGCTGGGTCATACCAAGTGATTGCAGTTTGTAATTGGATCAAGACCTACATCACAATACGTAAGACTTTTAAAACATCTAAAAACCACTTGAAGCATTTTATATATTTTGTTGACTTCTGTAGGCTATATCATCCCAAAACAGGTCCAGAGAGATCACATTGTGCTGTCTGTCAATGGTATTATATCTCCCAAGTTCAGCCCTGCTTGTCATCTATCCAATGTTAATATCTATGTAGGCTACTTGCATTTTGTTGTATATAGATCATGAGCATCAAGCTCTGTCAACAAATGAAATCTTATTGTAAAGTGTTTCCATTTTCAAGTATTTTCAATGACTACTTGTTTTCCTTTTAAACTAATTATTTAAAGTTTCAAAAATGACAATGTTATAATTAGAAATATCCCTTAATCTTGGAAGACTTCCTCAATGTGGACTTCAGTCAATATTTAAATATTATAAAAATGAAATATTAATATTATTAAAATATTTAAATATTACTACCGTGTAAATGTTTAGTACATGAATATGCTAGGTAAGGCTGGACTACACTGTGAATATAGTCACCCCTTATGTGTACTGTCAAGTATGACACAAAGTATGAAGGTTGATGTGCACTTGACAATGTAATGGAGATAAAACGACAACAGTGTGAATATGAAAAGACTTTATTTACTGAAAAGAAACCGTCTTTTAGCACAGACCATTAAATATGGTGGAACTTTGAGGGAAAATCTTCCCTGTACACTTGCCTTCAACAAACACTGACAGTTCATGTGAGAGAAAGAAGTGGTGATACAGCCACGTCTCTTGCATTCAAACATTCTCATTTCCCCTCAGTGGGCATGATGGTAATGTGAGAAGTTTTTATGTTACGTTTTGGTAGTATAGTACAGATGTTTAGCCATGAATACAGCATAATTATTCTTACTACTTCTAGTCTTTGCATACTGTTGAATGCTGCCTCCAACCTGCTTTGCAACCAGAAAATGGAGTGTTAATATTCAGTTTGATAATTTATATTCTGGAATAAAAATCTTATGTGTAATTACTTCAGAACTTTGCAAAGCTTTTTTTTTAAATTCTTTGGTTCTAGATGCGACACCTCTTTGCTCATATCTCTTCATAGTCACTGGACCCAATCAAACCAAGGGACAAAAGCATGGCAATAATGACCTATACTAGTCCAAAACAATCAATCTCTGGAGCAAAACTTTGATCTGTAGTTTCCTCTTAATAATCATCTATCTTGTAATTGTAGTTGTAGTCCAGTGCATCTGTCAACTCAATGTCTTCTGGTGGGGTTGTGTTCTCTTCAAAGGTTTCCCCAAGAGGCCAAGAGTCATACCAGGGAGTTGTACTCTCTGTGGTAGGTGGAACTGTGGTTGTGGTCATTGTGGTTGTGGTAGGTAGCATTGTTGTTTTGCTGGCCAGAAGCCTCTGTTGCCTTAAGCGGCGGATTCTCATTAGCCGTAATCGACGAAGCCGAGCCCTATTCATGTTCCCACCATTACCATTAGGAATTTGGTTACTGAATTTAGAATTTTGGATTTGGTTAGTGCTGTATGTATAGCGCTGTCCACTACCCCTGTTGCCACTGCTCAGCAATCTGATGGGCCTATTGCCGTGGAGAGCCATGATCTGTTTGATGCGGTCCCAGTTAGATTTGTTGAGGTCAAAGTTGCATAAGGTAGCGCCTGGGTCGAACCCTACCACACACAGACGGGTGAAGGGGGAGTAGCCTTCTGCTCGGGCTGTTACACGGTACTCACCAGGGTTTAAAAGTCGCCAGTAATCTCCAGATTCACCTAAGAGTAGAAGAATTTTTTATTAAAACTATTCAGTGCCATAAAAACAGGGCAATTTTCAGAACTACAGAAAATATCTCACCTGTCCTAACATCATGGTTGACTCCCTCCACAGACACAGTGGCATTGGAAATAGGATTGCCCTCCTTATCCCTCACAACTCCCTTAATGCCCCGATGCACCTGGGAAAAGGACCGTGGTTAATGTAAGGTTGCGCAGGGCAGTGTTGTAGTCAGACTGAAGTACATCTCATCCCTGATTCCAGGTCCGTATTTTTAGGAGCATTTGGACTCAGCTCATTAGGAGCTTGCCTCGAAAATAGGATCTTGACCTTGATATGGATTTGATATGGTTTTGCCCAGACTTAAGTACTACAACACTGGCGCAGGGTTCTCAAAGTCTTATCTACAAGGGATTTTCTGTTTCTAAGCACTTGCTACTGTCCCGTGCCCATGATGGGGATATGAGTAGCTCACCTGAGCCATGAAGGTCAGCAGGGCCTCTCTGTTATGCTCCCACTCTCTTAAAAGTTCATTCTGATGAGGGAACTTATCACAGCCCAGGAAAATGGACAGCTCAAAACAGTTAGTGTGAAGGTAGCTGAAGTCATTCATACCTGGAAGAGAGGTAGGGATAGGAACAGGTATCAAAAAGAAAATCTTTACAAAAATACAGTCTCTAGGGTGTCAGTGTAGATTCAGTTTGATCTTACAGATCCTCCTAAGATCAGGGCTGTGCAACTTCAGTCCTGGAAGGCCACTGTCCTGCAGAGTTTAGCTCCAACCCTAATCAAACAGACCTGCCTGTAGCTTTCTAGTGGTCTTGAAGACATTGATTAGCTTCTCCAGTTGTGTTTGATTAGGGTTGGAGCTAAACTCTGCAGGACAGTGGCCCTTCCAGGACCAAAGTTGCCCAGCCCTGTCCTAGATCAAGGGTGTCCAATTCTGCTTTTTGAGGGCCACCTTCCTGCAGTTCCCACCTTCATATCAGAAAAAGCATTTGGACCTTGAAATGTTGACAACATCAGACTTAACACCAGATAATAACTTCCAGGCAGGACCAGGGGAAGCAAACCTTTGCAGGGCCCACAGAAGCAGGATTGGACACCTTCTAAATTATCCAATTAATGATCTATCACATGATGGTGCAACAAGTTCCTAATGCTCACTTCCTGGGATGGGCTTCCACTTGGCACGGTTGACAATTCCAAGCCCACCTGTTGGGTCATCAGTATGGCATCCTCCCTGAAAGGTCTGAGTCATGGTGCGGTGAGTAGAGGCATAAGATATGGCCAACCAGCGGAACAAAGATTGGTCCTCAATCGCTCTGATCTCCTCTTCTGGTTCACCCTCTCCATCTCCCTCTGAGTATCCTTCTTGATAACCCTCATGGTAACCTGCAGAGTGACCCTCATGATGGTACCTTTGGCTCTCATCATAGTAGCCTTGGTTCTCATCATGATACCCTTGGCTCTCCTCATGATATCCTTGGCTCTCCTCATGATATCCTTGGTTTTGATGGTGATACCCATAACTTTCTTGATGGTACCCATAGTTCTCTTGATTATATGCATTTTCTTGGGGGCCACTGTGACTCTCTTGATGGTATCCAATGTGAAGGTAAGGGTTGGGTTCTTCTTCTTCCTCTTCTTCATACTGTCGCTTACGTCTGTTTGCTCTAGAATTGAGTTTTTTCTCCATCTCCTCAGACTCCTTAGTGAGACGGCGCATGTCGAAGGGGTATGTCACAAGTCTCTCGCCACCCTGCAGGTTGGCACCAAGCACAAATGGATGGCTCTCCATCCAGGAGATTAGGGCAAGAGTCTCCACTGCAACCTGCAAGGCAGAACATAAAGTTAGATTTCGTTCTTTAATCTGATCTCTAGCCAATTTCAATACGTTCTTGACCAGAGTATGATTTATATGATTTGATTTATTAAATGTACATGCATAACACAGCATTATTTCCTTACTTACTGAGCCATTGCTTAACATTATACCCTCAGGGATGGGTACATGGTGATTTGGTATCAATTTGGGCACCATGCCCTTATCCTCTGCATCCCAAAGAATGTTATTTAAGTCTGGAAAGTTCTGGAAGATGTCATGGCCATCTTCAGTCCAGTGCCCTAGTGTCCAGCTGCCCAACTCTGAGCCCTGTGAAACAAAGTGATACTGCTTACATTGCTTCAGTGAGATTAAAGTGTCACAACACCATTTCTATTTGTAGATTTAGTAGACTGTTTTATCCACATTGATCTGTCCATTATTGATTAGTTAAACCTGTTCAGTTGATAATTTTGACATCAGTTAACTATAAAATGTCCTTGGCATTGATAGCACCATACACTACTGGTAATGTGAAGCTGCAGTTGTTTATATGAAAAACCGTTTATGCAATTTTATGCAAGAAAGTAAATGTGCCACTTCCATAACATTGCTCTGTTAATTTCAGCAGTCCAGCATGACAAATTCTGGCTTAATCAATTGCTTGAGAATTGCTTTAGAATAGGGCTATCTGTAATAGGATTTTTGGTGAGGATTTACGTCTTTGCCAAATATGTACTTGTTTACTAGCTCAGCTGGTGAATTTACTAACATTGTGACTTTAGCTTTTTTGTAATATTACTGAATGCTAAATATTAAATAAGATAGGTGGTGGTAAGAATTTTTGGGAAATCTGTTTAAAAGCATTCATTATTTTAGCAATTTCTGGCCACCTAGTAACACAGAAATAACATTTTATTTTTAACCTTTTTATGCGTTTCTAAACAAACCTTTTCAAAAGCTTTCATATGGCCATCAGGATTGACTGATGGCACCAGATGAATTCGTGTCTCATCCACAAGGTGGCGCACTCGAGGGTTGCCATCTTTATACTCTCTACACAGGTACTGCATAAGCATCAGAAGAATCTCTCGTCCCAATGCCTCATTACCATGATAACCTGCTGTGTACCTGAACTCTGGCTCTCCTGAGGAAAGATGGTATGTGTTCATGAAATGGATAATGACCACACTCACATTGCTTGTTTCAGTACATGTAACCATGTCTTCCAATAATGTCTTCCATATTTACTCTGATGTTCCTCACCTGTTTCATGCATCCCAGGATTATCAGTAATTTCCATGGCATAAATTTCCAGACCTTTAAAGCTCTTGCCCAAACTGTAGAATCTGGTGATGTTGGGACACTCATCGGAGATGGATTTCATGAGCTGAAACAATAAGAAAAGTCAAATTTGCAAATCCACTCGTCCCAAATGATTTGTGCTACAAATACGAATGACACCTCAAACTTTGTGGCTTAGAAACAGAGAAATTCCCTGGCAGCCATTCACAATTTTCTTAAATGTAAACTCTAATGTATTTCTTATATCTTTCTTATATAAGACTCCAGGCATTGTACTCTCCAATCACCTTCTCCATGTCAAGGTAGTTGTGATGGGTATAGTCCAAGTCATCTCGATGCGTCACTTCATTCTGACTCTGGTACTGGCTGAGAGGATCTGAGTAAAGAACAAATGCACAATATTGTGTAATTTACCTAAACTATTAATAAACAGGTATTTAAACAATGTGGATCCAGAGGGGAATATTAGTAATAGGAAATACTTTGTCAGTACACAATGTACAAACAAATAAAAAAAGTAAAAATAAAGACAGGTTTACCATTAACAGGTCCCAAGTCTCTCACCTGGAACTGCGCAGCCCAAAACCTCCATCCTCATACACATGGTGCCATTCCAGCTCTGTGGCAAAATGCGGATATAACGTGCCACTACGGGCTCCATAAACTGAGACAACACTGGGGTGTTTTTATCAGAGTTACCAAAGAATAACTGAGAGCAAAAAGAAGAGAAACAAAAAAGAAATTGAATTATTGAAATTACATAATGTATTTTAAAAAATAGTGCTGCACTTTATTAAGTGCCACTATTATGCCATTTCGAATATTGTCTTTTGTGCAGTGGGTAAATTAGCTGTAGGTGAACGCAAACACTCTGCAAAGTTGTAAAACCACGAATAAATAAAAATAAACAAAGTGCATGATAAATAAAGTTATTGTCTCCCAAAAGAAAGATTTGACTCTGAACAGCCTGAACGAATCATTAGTAATTCGAATCCCATTTCTGTGATGGCTACATGTCACTACATGATTCCAGCCTATGATCTACACTGGCCGGCACACAAACACATTATTTTACTGACGACTGCTTCTCTAATCTCAGGGAGTTCAACACGGGATTCACAAAACACTTGCTCTTGAAAGATGGCTCAGTACACAGTTAATTTGGACCAGTCGGCTCCACTGAATCACAACCTGTAAGTATGATAAATAATAGATGTTTATATTTTTCTATTGAGCATTCAAAATGCAGAACTATGGCAATGAGCGTATCGTTTCTAACATGCGCTGTATGCAGTAGACCAATCACAACAGACTGGGCCATCTGACCAGTCAGAGCAGAGTAGGCTCATGGAAAGGTGGTGTTTAGAGAGATTGAATCTTAGAATTGCTTTGAATGAATCATTTAAAGGGATAGTTCACCCAAAATGAAAATTCTGTCATTAATTACTCACCCTCAAGTTGTTCCAAACCCGTAAGACCTCATCTTCGGAACACAAATTAAGATATTTTTGATGGAATCTGAGAAATCTCTGAGATTTCAAGGTTCCTTACACGATCAAGGTCCAGAAACGTAGCAAGGAGATCGGTAAAATAATCTATGTGACATCAGGGGCTCAACCATAATTTTACAAAGCTATGAGAATACTTTTTGTGTGCAAAAGAAAAAAAAAGACGACTTTATTCAAATTAGTCTCCTCTGCATCACCCTTGCGCCATATCTGCTGGACGGAAACTGCGTACACTCTTTTGTCTTAGCTGTATACCGGATGCGCTGTTTTCGTTCAAATCAAAGTGTAAATATACATAGAAGATGTATTCGCGCTGTGCGGCTGACACAGAACAGCGTACACAGTTTCCGTCCAGCAGATATTCTCCAAAATGGTGCTACACTGACGTAGAGGAGACGAACTGTTGAAAAAAGTTGTTATTTTTGTTGTTTTTTTTACATACAAAAAGTATTCTCGTAGCTTCATAAAATTACGGTTGAACCCCTGATATCACATGGATTATTCTACCAATCTCCTAGCTACGTTTCTGGACCTTGATCGTGTAAGGACCCTTGCTGTCTATGGATGGACTGAGAGCTCTCAGATTCCAACAAAAATATCTTATTTTGTGTTCCGAAGATAAA
>JAUZSZ010000101.1:23182757-23197680 GCA_034780575.1 Labeobarbus marequensis | reverse complement strand
TTGTCTTTGTGTACACATAAACCCAAATAACGTGTGAAGAGGTTTCTCGCATGAAGTTCTCGTGCTTCTTTCCTTGTGTCACACACACAGAGATCTCACACAGAGCAGACACAGACAGTGCTGTCTAAATCGCCACAACAATTGAGATCCCGCTATTTTATGACGTCAGAGCAGGCCTCAAAAAATCCCCCTGGGCTCTTTCCTTATGGTGGCTCGGTGCATCTTTGTGTTTACATTCAATTTGTTATTCAAAGCCTAATCCTGAACTGATTTTAATGGATGGCAGGTCATAAAGGGCACTTTGCTGCTTCTTCCTGAGAACACAGTTTAATTGGGTGAATCTCACAAAGCCTGACAAGAGGGCCATATTTCACCCTAATAATCAAAAGAAATTGCGAAATCGAGTTTGTTTGTAGTCTTTTCACTATTTAACAACATCTCACTGCAGTGTAGTAATGGAAACCATTCTGTTTGCACACAATGATTTTTGTATTAAAATAATCATAAAAGGAGGTAAAACAAATACTATCATGAAATCTAAATGTATAATTTAGATTATATACACTGTTCAGAAAGATTTTTGTTTTTTGAAAGCAAGGACGCACTTAAATTGATAAAAAGTCACAGTAAAGATGTTTGAAATGTTTTGATTTCGAATAAATGCTGTTCTTTTGAACGATTCATCTTTTGATTCTGTTTATCTAAAAAAATGTATCATGGTTTACACAAAAATATGAAGCAGCACAACATTGATAATAATCAGAAATGTTTCTTGAGCAGCAAATCAGCACAGAATGATATCTGAAGTAACATGTGACACTGAAGACTAGAGTAATGATGCTGAAAATTCAGCTTTGCATCATAGGAATAAATGACATTTTAAAATATATTACAATAGAAAACAGCTATTTTAAATTTGTAATAATTTTTCAAAATATTAGTGTTTTTACTGTAATTAGATCAAATAAATTCAGCCATTCAGAAGATACTTTTGAATGATAGTGTATATTATTCTATTACAAAAATAATTTTGTTTGGCACAACAGTAATAAGAATTTTGGGGTCTTGTTTTCTAGTGGCTTTTATGTTAAGGACAATTTTGTTTTATTTTATTTGACTTTCGAATGACATTTACATTCTTCCCTGAAACAAATCAATAAAGCTTCCCTATTCACTTACACAGCTACACCACACAAAGGGTTTTTGTTAAAATGAGAAGGGGACCATTCCAAGACACCATAAACAAGATGAACACCTTTTCCAAGTCCTAAAAAACACAAATATGCTGCCCCATGTTTTATGACGGTGACTTCCTGTCATGGGTTCAGGTTCCCGGGGTTCAGACCGTTTGGGGTCTATAGGGGTGTTGGAGAGACCAGACAATGGCCTCATTCATTGACCACATGCCGGTCCTGATATTTTGGGCTTTACTCCATGATAGCCCAAGCTAGTCATGTGGGAGGCATGTTGTCCAGGCCAGTGGAACATTGATGGAGGGTTACAAGAAACCTGAGAGGTTTTGAGCTTTTGAAAGGTGAAGAACTGCTTGAAAGAACCAGCAATTAGTGACTAAAAGCTTTTTGGACAATCCTGAATAAATGTAGGTGCATTGAGACATGTGCATGTGTGCACAGACGTACCATGGCGTCCAGGAGTTGGATGCATCGCTGCAGCTCTGGCCGGGTCTCACAGTAGAGGCGGAACAGAAGTCTCCCGATGGGCTGCTTGTCACACAGGCTGAAGTAGTCCCGCTCTGAGACACAAAACAAAAGGAAACATTACAAAAAAGTACTGTGGCAATACAGTGATTCATTATTAGGCCACTATAGTAGGTACACCTTGCTAGTAGCAGGTTGGACCCCCTTTTGCATTTACATCTGCCTTTATTCTTTGTGGCATGGATTCAACAAGGTGCTAGAAATATTCGTCAGAGATTTTGGTTCATACTGACATGATGGCATCATGCAATTGCTGCAGATTGTTAGGCTGCACATCCATGATGTGAATCTCCTGTTCCACCACATGCCAAAGCTGCTCTATTTGATTGAGATCTGGTGACTGTGGAGGCCATGAGAGTTTAGTGAACTCATTGTCATGTTCAAGAAACCAGTTTGAGACGATTTGAGCTTTGTGTCATGTTGTGCTATCCTGCTGGAAGTCGCCACCACAAGATGTGTACACTGTGGTCATAAAGGGATGGGCATTGTCAGAAACAATACTCAGGTAGGCTCTGGTGATTAAACAATGCTCAATTGCTACTAAGGGGCCCAAAGTGTGCGAAGGAGTATTTCCCGCACAATTAAATCACCAACAGCAGGCTGAATCGCTGATACAAAACAGGATGGAACCATGCTTTCATGTCGTTTATGCCAAATTCTAACCCTACTATCTGAATGTCACAGCAGAAATCAAGACTCATCAAACCAGGCAACCATTTTTTAGTCTTCTATTTGATTGAGCCTGTGTGAATTGTTGCCTCAGTTTCCTGTTCTTAGCTGACAGGAGTGGCACCTGGTGTGGTCTTCAGCTGTTGTAGCCCATCTGTTGTGTGTTCAAAGATGCTATTCTGCAAACCTTGGTTGTAACAAGTGGTTATTTGAGTTACTGTTGCCTTTCTATGAGCTCAAAACCAGTCTAGCTGTTCTCTTCTGACCTCTAGCTTCAACAAGGCATTTTCACCCACAGAACTGACGCTCACTGGATAATTTCTCTTTTTCAGATTTTCATAGCTGTGCATGAAAATCCTAGTAGATCTGCAGTTTCTGAAATCTAAAACACCTTTCTTCTCAATTCTGATGCTTGGTTTGAACCGTGTCTACATGCCTAAATGCATTAAGTTGCTACCATGTGATTGGTTGATTAGATATTTGCATTAATGAGCAGTTGAACAGGTGTACCTAATAAAGTGGCCAGTGAGTGTATATACCATGCAGTTAATGGAAATGTACATACTTTTAAAGGAAGAGAACTGAAAAAATGACAATTCAATCATTTACTCAACCTCATGTCTTTACAAAACCTATATTATTGTCTTCTATGGAATACAAAAGAAGGTAATTTGTTCATACAATGAAAGCCAGCAGAGTCCAATGCTGTTTTAAACACAACTGACTTTCATTATAGAGACAAAAATACTTCTACAAAATACCTTATGCAGAAGAAAATAAGTTATACAGGTTTGGAGTGCTATGAAGGTGAGTAATACACAATTGTTTTCAACATTGATAATATTAAGAAATGTTTCTTGAGCATCAAATTCTGAAGAATCATGCGACAATGCTGAAAAACGAGCTTTCCATCACAGGAATAAATTACATTTTGAAATACATTCAAATAACTGTTTGTGAAATATATTTCACAATATTACTTTTTCAACTGTATTTTTGATCAAATGAATGCAGTTTTGGTGAACGTAAGAGATTTTTTTCAGAAACATAAATCTTAAGAACTGTTGAACAGAATTGTAGTGTATTCTATCAATTTAAAAATGAAATTGAAAAAATTGGATAACAGTCGCTCCTCCTCTGTTGCTCAAGGGATTGTGTGCAATATTAGACCAGACACCATGCAAGCATGCGCATTTTGCAAATCCACTGGGACAAGTATGGCATCCAGTCACCTCTGACATACTACTTTCAACTTAATGTAATTTTGGACACGCCAATCCTCATCTCATATACTATTTCTCAGACTGTAAGCGAACTGGGATTAAGCCAATGGCAATGTAAACTCAGCAACAGCTAAACAATGGCGAACAGCAAAGTGATATCACACTTGGCCAGAACAGCAGCACAGCTGACAAGGAGCATGAAAATGACAGGAAGTGTATAAACAAGACACACAAAGTGTTGATACATTACCAATGATTTTGCTCAACTCCGTGCACTGACTGATATGAGGGAAACGAAGGATCTCCCTCCATTTTTTACTTCTTCCTTTCCGTTTTCCTCCTCCACCTAGACAGAAAAAAGACAAAAGTAGCCATTTAGAACCATTTCCAGAAAATATCAAGACAAACAACATTTGTATCCTTAATAACATGGGAAAAATATTGATCAATAATAGAATATTACACTTTCCACAAAACCAGAAGAAATAAAATACATCTACAAGACAATCCAATGCTGATTTTCCTCAGAAACACATCATATTATAGAAGTTTAATGCCTAGCGAATGTTTCATGCTGTCTCTAATTGCCAGGATACTTTATGTAAACGCTAATTAGCTTTGAACCTCATGAAATCTCCTCGTGACTTTGAACATGTGCAGTGTAATAAAACATGTCAGCATCTGGTCTCTCAGGCTGAGAGTAAGTAAGCTGTAGTTAAAACCAGAGTGTCATTTCTGACGTCAGCGCAGGTCAAAAATATGCATTCCCTCCCAAGAGAAAAGCAGAGCTTTTGCAACAAACCGTGTCGTGCTCTTCAATAACTGTTTGTCTTATGAAGCATTCAAACTTATACGGGCCAGTAAAACAGAGCTGCTTCTGCTACACATTCATTAGTTACAAAAGTGCTCTTTATCGCTTCTTTCACTCTGGCGGATTTGAATTCAAGGAGAATAGAGTCTATGGTGTTCCCACTCTGGAATGGGAACATGGAGCATTTAGCCACTGACCATTCCAGCATTGTGAATAAAGCTGAATGTCTCCAAACACAAACAATCAGGGTAGTTAAAGCCCAAGACTGGTCCTTAAAGACATTCATCTCACGTACATGACAGGCCTCGCTAATTAGGAGCCGCTGGCTCATGAGACGCCACAAATCAAACCCTTTCCCACCAAACGGCAGGACTGTTAAAGTGATGTTAGCACTAGCCAGATTCAGCCACCTTAAATAAATATGAGAGGAATGTTACAGTAAATCGCTCAGACCTGGCAGGGTCTAGATTTACAATTTTCAAGAGCAACGAACTATATCATCAAAATCACTAGTGGAATATTTCTCTAGTTACTTATTCAGCCGTTTTATTATCTTTTTCCTGTTTGCATTCCCTTTAAATCTTATTTTTATGCAGGACATTTTAGTATATGCTTCTGCAAGTCACTGGCCGTAAGTACAAATCAAGTGTGGCATTTTGGGACAGTACTCTTATTTAACTATGACAATTTTGGCCCAGTGGACTTTCAGGAAATAATACTTTTTAACACTGTATTACAGGACAATTCTGTCATTTTTCTGAACCGTGTATTTTGAAACTAAAATTTTCATCACATTTGAAATTACATCAAATGGCCAAATTGTTTGTCTTGCATAGGTTAATTTTATAGTTTATAAGTATACTTTTACATTTTTCACATCATTTAACAAAATTATGGCTCAATTTGAAATGACACATGCTTAATAAAAATTTACATAGATCTTTATTTTCTTTGTTCATCACGCCTTGTATTTCATCTCACGCGCTTACAATCCTAAGTAAACAAGCAGACTGACAGAAAAACTGTTGGTATGGACAAAATGTACAATTAAATTTCTGCAAAATTTCGCAACATTTCGCAAGTAGGTCAACAGGGCAAATCTGTGTGACCAACTTGAACCTGATGCAAATCTACATTGGAAATGTTTCACCCTTAAGCGAAATTCCTAATCGCGTGCATTCCTATTAAAATGACTGGATTTCACCCACGAAAATTTGCAGAACAAAGGTGAATGTAACTGCACATTAAGTTTGCAATTTGCATTTGATTGACATAAATCTTTTCACAAGAAAAAATGTGGATTACTCTCTGTGTTTGCATCATCATGGTTTTAAAAATGTGTAGTTTTATGATGGTTTTTACATATTTAAAAACTGAAAGTCAAAATTTGGGCCTGGGACAAAAGACAATAAAAACTACACAAAAGCCATGTGAAAAGTAGGGAATATAAATGCGGGCAAGGCAAAAAAAAAAGTTTCCAAGCCAGTTTTAATATGACAACCCCATAACACACACAAAAAAAGTTGGTTAAATTTGTTAGTTTTAATAGAAACCAATCCATGGGCTATAAAAGTGCCAAGAAACAACAATGTTTTTCATTTTACAAACCTTCAGACTGCAGCAGAAACACGAAACGCTGTGTTGAGGTCTATATTAGAAAAGGACAGAAAAGATCGCAGGCCATCCGCAACAAACGCAATGATCTGATCTTGTGAAATGCACCATTTGCCAAAAACCTGCTGCTTACATAATCCTCAATGCGTGTCTGTTACAGATTTAGGGGAATGTGACGGCAGGAGTAATGGTGACCATATTGCCACAGAAAAAAAACAGATGCCAATTAAAGCAGGGAGGAATGTTTGCTTTACATCATCCTGCCAGAGGTCTGTTCGAGTCAGAGCACGCATTACGGGCCGGCTCGAGTCAATGCATCAAACAACGTAAAACACCTGGAAGAAAGTGGGTCAGAAAACGGAGATGTAATTAACCTCCTTCCTTTCGGTCTATCTCAGAGCCAACCAGAAGAGTCAGATCGACTGAGAAGGTCAGAAAGCTCGCCGCTCACTCATCCGAGTAATATAAACAAGAATCGAACTTTCTGAGAATGACATTTAGAGAGCTTGATGGAGCTCTTGCCGATTATTACAGCTGGAAAAGCGAAGATAAAGCACCGCCCTTATGACTCCAGCGGGATGGGGATCCGGTCTCATTATTTGGAGAGGTTTAGGTGGATGCCAGGCGTATGCAGCTTTATGTAAATGTACTGTACATATACGCACGACTAAAGACAACTCTAAACCTGAAGCCAACATACGCCATCAGATTAAAGAAACTGTAGTAACCATGTACTTTTTTGTAAATTATTGGGAGCATGAGAGAAATCTCCAGTGTTTTCTATAGCTACTACTTCATGTCTTTCATATCACATTTGACACTGATTTCATCACTTACGCACATTCATTCCTAAAGATCAGATTTAAAAAAAGAGAGAGAGAGAGTGAGAGAGAGAGAGAGAGAACCAGGGTTTCTGCTGGTTTAAAGTAAAAAAAAAAAAAAATTAAGGAATAAATTGAGCAAAACAATCTGTCAACAACATGTTCTATAAGAGTAAATGTAAGTTATATACAGGTTACATTAGCAACACAACTTCCAACTAATCTCCATTATCTTTAAATTCATTTTACTAAATAAGTAAATGAATAAAAAATAACTTTATAGCTTTGCTCCCAACCACTTTTACTTCTGAACACACTGCAAAAAAATGTTTTTTTCTTCCTCAGTATTTCTGTCTTGTTTTCCAGTGCAAATGTCTAAAGATGCTTACATTAAGATACATTTAGTTGAGAAGCAAAATGACATAAGAGGTCTTGTTTTCTGTGAAACTGATCAAAATGAAGTGAGTTTATGGTTGAAAGAAAAACAAATATCTGCCAGTGGTTTCAGAAAAACCAACTTAATTTTACACACCATTGACAGATATTTGTTCTTATTTTATATGCAAATAAAATTGATCAGAAATCATTTCTTTATTTTGCATCTCATATAAATGTATCTTGATTTGAGGATGTTATTTAAACTAGAAATCAAAAATACTGCTTTTAATACCATGACTTTGAATCTTAGACTTTCTGCTCTGCTTCAAAATTGTGAATTAATAGATTTTAAGACCTGCAGAAACTCTGAATAACAAACCCAACAGTTGAATATTTTATCCTTATCATTAGTGATGACTACAGAACTACTCCTCAAAAGTCAACAGGTCACACACACACACACACACACACACACACACACCTACCTAGGTTGAAAACAGCATTATGAAGGATCTCAGTTTGGCATTTACGAGTGCTAGGCAAACTCACTGTGTGTTGACGCTTTTAGCTGTTATCAGTATCAAAGTGAGTGAGGATTCAGTCCGGGAATTCATGGCATGAAATACTGTGGGCCACGGCACGGTCAGGCGTGCGTGCGTGCGTGCGTGCGTGCGTGTGTGTGTGTGCGCGTATCTTCATTTAGGAATGGCAAGCACCCTTTTCTTATTGTAACTGATATGCCTTTATCAGTTTCCCAAAACCAGCTTAAGTCATACTTTACAATATTTCTTCTGAATGAGTGAAAAAGACTGTCCTGTAGGTCTCAAAGAATGACTCCATTATATTCAACAGAAAATTAATATTTTATGTCCCATGGTGGCTATCCAGCTGGATTTGTGTGTTTTTGAGAAGCTCCTGTGAATTGCCAAAAGTTGTACTAAGATGTGCTAGATGTCAAACACATTCACAATGTTCAATGAAATCCAAAACAAAGAGGCGGGTTTTAACATGGACGTTCTGGACAGTGTTGGGATGAGCGATTGCCAAACACTGTTTTTAATAAATAAAACATTTCTTATGTTCACCAATGCTACATTTAAAAAAAAATTAAATAGTAATATTGTGAATTATTTTTTTAAAAATTAATACATCTGTTTTCTATGTGAATATATTGTAAAGTGTAATTTATTCCTGTGACGCAAAGCTGAATTTTCAGCATCATTACTCCAGTGTTCAGTGCCACATGATCCTTCAGAAAAATTCTAATATGCTGATTTGTTGCTCAAGAAACATTTCTTTTCAACAACTATTACCAGTGTTGAAAACAGCTGCTTAATATTTTGTAGAAACATTTATTTGAGATAAAAACGTTTGTAACATTGTCTTTACTGTCACTTTTGATCAATCTAATGCATCCTTGATGAACAAAATGTTTTCCTTTTCAAAGCAAACAACTGTCTGACCCACTTTCTGACTATTATTGGTAACATTTGACTGTAAAAAAATCAGCTGATGTTGTACATCAGCTGATCGATACTAAAATACACAGCATATAAAGAATGACAGGAAATCAATTTTTTTGTCCTTACACACACATGATAGCGTTACATGTCAGGGACTGGCTTGTTAAAAACAAGAGGCCGTATTACATTGAAGAATTAGTAAGCCTGCTTAATTTGTTCCACAAGGCTCTGACTACACCCTTTTGTTTCATGTCCATTTTATGGATGTGACCTAATGTGCACGATATAAAAATACGCTTGACGGTCTGTCGCGCATCTGTCAGACACACACCCCGCATGACGGCAACATCTCGTCATTTACTGCAACACTCTTTTACTGTCGATGATTGTTTTACTTGGTGATTCAGAGGTTTAAGTCTTTAAAGAGCAAATTAGCTACAGTTAAATGCGGATTATATAACAATTCAAATAATGGGAAGCAGAGTTGTTATAGGACCGACAACTTTCAAATAAAACAATTCAATAAATTGAAGAACCTGTTCAAGTTATTACTCTCACTTGTCTGTGAGCGTCATATTAAGGATATGTTTATTGACCGCAGTCCACAAACTGAAGCACAGCCCATGTTACAACATCATTTTACACCACCTCAGTATGTAAAATCCAGGCTGCTGAAATTTCAGTGCAGTTTCAACTTCAAAATATTTACCGAATCTACAGCAGCTTTTATAGCTGAATTACTCTGTATACTTCACGTAACGCAAAACCATCTCAAATTATGCTACTGAGTGATTCTGTGGAGTTTCTGCACTTGCCACACTTCACACTTTTTCTAGATCTCGTGGGTTCAGCGACTATTTACTTTTCCTGTAAGCAGAGTCCTGGTGTTTTCGTTGGTGGTCTGTGAGACTGTCACAGATATTGACTTGGCAGACGTGGTGTCAAGGAAAAACGAGTAGCCTAAGCGATCGCATGCAACAGCTAGTCGACTTGACAAACAATTCATGTTCAACATCAGTTGAGGGTCTAAACTTAGCAATGAACTGATAATGGATTGTGATGATCAGTTATTGATAACCTTAAGTCTTCATGGCTTAAAATCATACCCAAATCCATTCTGCTATGAAAAAAAAAGTTCATTCAAAAAAAGAAAAAGAAAAAAAGTCGTCATGCTGTTATAAACCCAGGAAAAAAGAACAACAACAAAAAAAATAGAGTAAATTGTTTTAAACAGAATATTATGCTTTACTAAATAAATGATGAGAATGTCAGTTAGTCTGTTAATCAAGATTTTGCTAATAATAATAATAATAAAAAAATTAATTAAAAAAAATCAAATATTATTTTTATATCTAAAACATAAATAAATAATAAAATTACATATAATAAATTAAAAGGTTGTAATAATAATTTAATTATATAGCACTTTTCATACATGGAATGCAACTCTGCTTCAAAAGCATTAAAAATATTAAGAATACAGAATCAAAATAAAATAATAAAAACTCTAAATTGTTCAACAGTATAAACAAATATGAACAAATACGATCTTTAAAATGTTCTCAGAGGATGAAAAATGTTGAAAAACCTTATTCAAATAAACCAATCCTATCATTTGGACAATGTTTTTGTTTTGTTTTATGCAATTATGTGCACAATTTACTAAAGTTAATGAACATAAGAGATGTAAAATTGAATTTGCACGGCATATTTACAATTATTTATATCACAAACGACTCATGACTGCTTGCAGAACTCAGAGTGAATTTAACACCTGCCAATGGCTGCCATCTTCCATCGTAGTTTGTTTTTTTCAAAAGCGCATAAAACATGTAAAGGGTGTGATTGACTGCACTTTTATCATGGCAGGGTCGGTTAGAAGAGCTGCTTGAGAATTATTAAGGTGTGATGTCTGACATGAGAGGAAAAAAAAGAAAAAAAAAAGAGACCAGCCACAACCCAGTTTCACTTTCTGAGAACGAAACGGCACTTTTGTGTGTAATACTTACTGTGTGTGTATGTGTGTACTATACCGGTGGCTAAATATATGTGTGCGACTGCGTGAACTAAAGAGGAACCTGAGCATGCTTTGATTGACGAGAAATCTGCAGCACTGCTGTTTCCTTGTATGGTTATAGAATCGATCTGCGGGGAGAGGTTTTTCAATGATGTTTCGTAGGCCAACTCACGTGTGATTGCTACAACGGATATGGTAGAGGTTGCCACGCCGGACAGCTAAAATGAATAAGGCCTAGTCTACATACTGGAGAAAAAAGCAACATATTTATTATTTGTTATTCGTTATATGTTAATTGCTCACCTGTATGATATTTTTTAAAGAATTTTTTTTTTTAGTTTCATAAGAAAAATAAAACGGCATACAGGTTTGGAATGGCATGGATAATAAATAAAAAAGAAATTACAAAAAAATGGAAAATTATTAAATAAGATTTCACATAAAATAACATTTAATATAATTATACTATAATATAATATTACAATTTATACAATATTTAAATGAACTAATTCAGTGTTGATAGCTGCATAATAATGCTAACGTACTTCTAGATGCATTTTAAATGTGCAGGAATATTGTAGGTCTTTATCTCTAACAGAAGATTAGAAGATTTTTTTTTTTAGCTGCAGAGCACGCTTTTGCTGACTGTATTCTCTCGCTTAATCGTTCATCCACACTGACTGTTCACCAGTAAACCACATCCTGAGGAAGGGAACAAATTACATGAAAAAACAGTAGGCCTGTATCAACCAGACAGACAAAAAACAACTGTATGTGCACTGTATTGTTGTGAATGTGAGGTAGCAGGTATATTTTTACATCAGGGACATTTTCTCTTAGAGGGCAAGAGACGTCAAAACAAAATAGGTGAGAAAAAAAAATATCGACAGTACATAAAAGCAATAGGAGATCAAATAAATCTAAAACCACTTTTTCTTTCAACAGCATCTCTTCTGCGCCCTTTGAACTCATTGTGTTCTCACTGAAAGTCTGAAGGAAGAAATAGAGGTGAAAAGTCTCAAGAGAGGAGGCGGTGCCTCCATGGCGCTGTGATTGGTCGATTACTCCTACAGTACGACAGTGCTCACCAATCATGTTTGCAAATGATCTGCAAATCACTTGAATGGGTGAAACTGGTGGAATAGTGATGGAAAGTCTGATTCTTTCAGGTTGTTTTTACCGGTTCAATTTCAATGAACCAGGTCAAAAACAATATACCAGTTAATTTACATCATCATGCAACGATGAAAAGATCTGTGAGGTGAATGTTCAGCTGACTTCCAAAACCAGCATTTACAGAGCATCCAATGACTTATGATCATTAATCACCAAATATTTATTTCTTCTTAATAAAAGTAAAATAACAGTTAAAGGGATAGTTGTAATTTCTGTCATTATTTACTCAGCCCCATGTTGTTCCAAACTTGTTTGATTTGGCAATCAAACAGTTCCTGGTTCCCATTGACTTCCATAGTATTTTTATTATGGAAGTCAGCAACTGAGGGTGAACTATCACTTTAATAGTGACAAATTAGGTTTTTTTTTTTTTATTTTAAAGCATTTTAAAAAAAAAACATTACAGTATCTGTTGCTTTTTGACAGTGCATCAAACATCATAGTCTTATATCTAGCATCTCTGGTGCTTGCAGCAGAAGTCAAACAGGAAACACTGCCAACCTTCAGAAACAACATCAGAAGCACGCATAACCAAAACTGTGCACGATTCGTTTGCATGCACGCACTGACAAAGACAAATACTTACTCATTAACAAAATGAAAGGTGATATGTATCACCAATAAGCTGCATGCAAACGCAGCAGTGAATGAGAAAAAAATACTGCTCTCGTGATGCCAACATGTCAGTTTCTGGAAAGTTTTTGCATTTACGCCACACAGTCAAATGGGCAACATGCAAACATCAGTTGTACGTAATCACGCAAAAGACAAGGGTTTTAATTTGCAGTGCTTGTTTGAATGGCATTCATTTACATCAATGACAACTCAGCTTAAAACTCATTAAAGCATCCAAATACAGAAAACATGTTTTTAAGCATAATAAAGTGCGATAATGTAGCTTACTAAGACTAAGTGATGGCATTTTCAAGACTATTTCATGTTCACATGGTGTGACATATTTAGCACTTCTTTGCAGTGTGATATATTTATGTATGTATGTATGCATTTATGTATGTGTGTGTGTGTGTGTGAATATATATATATATATATATATATATATATATATATATTATGAAAAGCCTTTTACTTTCTATAATTTCAGACTAAATAACCATGCTGACAATTTGGAGGCCTTAGATATTCATGTATTGAATACAGGAAGTTTTAAGAAATGTACACAAATGAAGTTGAAAAACGTTGAAAAACAGAACAGAAATTTCAATATATTAATTGAAATCACTGTCCAAGATGCAGCTGCATGCTTAAGGGTTACAATTACAATTAAAATTACAATTACAAGAAAGAAAAAAAAAATTCAAATAATTTCCATTGGTCTGGTAACATTTTGATTGATTTTATAGGGGATACCTCTAAACTAATCAACAATTTGAATCATTTGGCAGACATACTATACTATTATTATCTTTGCTCTGTAAAACAGCAATACAAATGGATTTCAAATTACATGCAATACTTTGCTGAACCTCATAACTATACCTTGGTGCAAAACTGAATCACATCCCCAATGCTAAAAATAACCAAATTAATTCATTTAGGGATTGTCAACGTCTCCGTGCAGATGCAGGAATATCAGGATACAGGAGGAAACCAGAGAAGGTAGAGTCATTGGTGTTATCTGCATACACTCCCCCAAATGCCTCATCTCCATAGACTTGCAGCCACACCTCATCTCCTGCCTCCAAACGCAAGATAACAGAACCTGAAGCCTGATCCACGTTGGTCTCTTGGTATTGGTCAAAGGTGAACATGATGGCCTTGTCATTCATGTAGAGACTGACTTTAGCATCTTTAGTGTAGACGGTGAGATGGTAAGTAAAGAAGTACACTCCTGGCAGAACACAGAGGAACTTTCCGGAAACGTCATCATAATGGTGCTGGTCATTGTAGAAGAACTTGTTGAAGTGGATTGGCACATTGGTGGCAGGAACAAGCTCACTCAGACCTACGCTAAAGGCTGAATGGTAAGACAAGGCACTTTCACCACGGGCCCCTTTCAGACCTGGGTTCCCAGGAAAGCCTCTTGGTCCAGCAGGGCCAATGTCTCCCTTCTGTCCAGGATCTCCTTTCTCACCTGCTTCACCTGCAAAAAAACAGAAGCATTATATACTTTAGCAGTTGTACAACTCAATTAAATAGGTTATTACAAGATCAGAATCAGAAGCCTGGAAGGATCCTAGTGCTTTGGCTTTTGTTGTCTTACTTCCCTAAGATCATTCCTGGGCTGTGTACAAATTTGTCACCTCGAACATGACTTCTCGGAGAGAGGGTGTGGGTTGCAATGCTTGTTTTCTGACCCTGTCTCCAGCTGGGATTATAGGAGCAGAGTCAGAGGAGAGCATTGAAGAATCCCGACCACGGCAAGGGATGTGCTGCTCAAATGCCACCAACATAACCTTCGCCTTTCTTAACTTCTGGACCACAGTCTCAAAAGTGGTGCCAAAAAGTCAAAAAGGTGTGATTGGGGCATCAAGGAGCAAAGATCTTTCTTTCTCCTTGAGCCCTAAAAGAATAAGCCACAGATGTTGCTCTGTGGCCCTGCCTAACTACTTGGTGTCACAAAGGGCAAAGTCCTTCAAAAGTTGGGCCTGATAGGCCTGCAACACCAGCATGGTGAGCAGGGCACCACCAGCCAGTTGGCCGCTGTGTAAGCCTTGGCCATGAGCCTTGATAGTAGTCTGACAGGGCTTTGAGGGCCTTCCATAAAAATGCAACTGGATGTAGAAGAGGCAAGAACACAGGTGGAGTACAGTTTCTGCCATAATCTCACCACTTCCTGGTGAAGATTGGGGAGAAATGGCTCACTGTGGGGAGCATTTATGGCTTGTGCGGACGCTTATGGGGGCAGTTGTGGCTTAATGGTTAGAGAGTCGGGCTTGTAACCTGAAGGTTGCTGGTTCGATTCTCGCACCGGCACGAATTGAAGGTGGGGATTGTGAATGAACAGCGCTCTCACCACCTTCGATACCATGACTGAGGTGCCCTTGAGCAAGGCACCGAACCCCTAATTGCTCC
>JAUZSZ010000101.1:23162419-23176828 GCA_034780575.1 Labeobarbus marequensis | reverse complement strand
AAAAAGAAAAGAAAACAAAAAAGCTTGTTTCTAGGTAGACCCTTTTTTGGAAGCAAGGGGTGGGTTGTGACATGGGTAAAAAATTAACCATGCACCAGGGCAAAAATGCCCCAGATACTGTCTACAGAATCTACAGAAATGCTGTTGGTGCTCATGCTGGAGCCAGTGATCAGCTAGAGCTTCTACAAACCACTATCAAAAACTTGACTTACCATAATGACAAAAACTGCATTACAGTCTCTTTTGAATTCACAACATTTGAATATTTTATTATTTAGTGTCTTTATGCCATAACAAGCTGGTTTGAATGAGCTGGAACAAATAAACTTTGCAGAAAAGCAATGGTTTCACACAAATGTGTGAAATGTGACAATGTTACAAATAAAAACATACATGAAGAACTTATTTAACATCCTAAGTAATTTGACTCAACACAAGCTGCTGTTTTGATGCAATGGTCAAAACACAAAGAAGCATTTACATCAACATGACGGCAGCCAAAATCTAACATTTCTAAATCTTTTTTATTAGATTTATTAGGTAAAAAGTCTTAGTAGTTGAAATTGAGAACTTAATTAAAAACATTTATTGAAATAAGTATATGACATACACTACTGTCTTCTTTGTTGGAAGAAATGAATATGCATTGAACTGATCAAGTGACACTGAAGACTGAAGTAAAGATGCTGAAAATTCAGCTCTGCATCACAGGAATAAATTATATTATAACATACTGAAATAGAAAACAGTTATTTTAAATTGTAAAAATATTTCACAATATTACTGTTTTTACTGTGTTTTTGGTTAAATAAATGCAGCCTTTGTGGGCTTACGAGACGTCTTGACTAGGAAAAGATGCCCTTGAAAATCAATTCCAGGGCCAAATATTGTCTATCAATTAAGAAAAATACATTCTTGAACCTGGTTGTGACCATATATGGGATGATATTACACCAGCAAATTTTCAAGTATGTGATAATAAACAGCGTGAAATTACATTAAAGCCAAGGCTTTATTAGGTTTCATGTCAGTCCAAGTCAACATAAGTGAGAACACACAACTGGATTCCAAAATACGTCCTATGTGTTAGAAACTAACAAACAAAACCTCAGCACAGCTGGTGTTTATTTAACTCGGCTTTGCCATGGCGCGGCTACTAACGGTAGCCAACACAGTCTGGCTACAGAAAATAAAAGTCACCCGACTACCTGTGTTAAGTGAAAACAAACCTGCGCTATACATAGTTGGTCTTCTAGTCCATGTGCTTATGTGTTTAAGGGCTTCTCCAAGGTGTGGCCCCTCAAACTACAACAGAAGCCTTTGTGCCACAGGATGTAAAAAAGTGCCGCCTTTTCCAAAGGTGAAGGCTGGGACTATTGGAGGAAGAGGCCTTTTGTTGAAATGTTCCAGAGCGATGCGGTCATTTGTCTTTTTATTATCGCTTTAAGGGCACTGGCTTCTAAGAGCTTTTCAAAGAACTCAAGGAATCATGACCAAGAGAAACTTAGCAATCAGGCCATGCTCACTTTGGCTCAACTCAACAGTGCTGGCTTTGTAAAAGAGTCATATAAAATCTGGGCCGTTTAAAGGGTCAGTTCACCCAAAATAAAAATGCTGTCATTTACTCACCCTCAAGTTGTTACAAATCTGTAGGAATTTCTTCACAAAAGCTGATTTTTGGAAAAATATCCTAAATATCATATATCAAGAATATCATAAAAATATGGCCATGTTGACGTGAATGAGGAGCGTCAAGCTCCAAAATTGACAAAAAGCAAAATAAAAAAGGTCTATATGAACTTCTGGAGTTATTCTGGAGAATAACATACAGCAAAATATGCATAGGCCTTTATACATTTTCAGTAACACTTTAGTATAGGGACCAATTCTTACTATTAAGTAGTTGCTTCTAAGCATGCATATTACTAACATATTATGCATATTAGTAGCATAAGCTGTTTATTAGTAGCAGAAACTTATTTACTTATAAAGCACATATTTATGCTTTATTCTGCATGAGCATATTTCCCAATACCTAAACTTAACCACTGTACTATTAATAAGTGGTAAATTAGGAGTTTGAGGCAAACTTTAAATTTATTTGTTGTCTATAACATGTATGAACATAAAATTTGAATAAAAAGTACATGAGTAAAGTTTGTGAACAAACTTTGAAGTTGGCTTGAGAAAGCCTAGCCTGAAAGTTTGAAGCAGTTGTAAAATCTTGACGTTTGAAAGTTTAGACAGATGTTGACAGCATGTTGCTAGCATGATTTAGCACATTGCTAACATGAAATTGACATGTTGCTAGCATGTTTTTAGAATGATTAGCATGTTGCTAATATGTTTCTAGCATGATTAGCATGTTGCTAACATATTTTAACATGATTAACATGTTGCTAGCATGTTTTAGAATGATTAGCATGTTGCTAGCATATTTTAGCATGATTAACATGTTGCTAGCATTTTTTTGTATGATTAGCATGTTGTTAGTGTGTTGTGTTGCTAACATGCATAGGATGACTATATATAGGCTATATATACATTTGTATGGGTATAAATAAAGACTTTAGATATACAAAGATGGTGAACTGATATTACTTATGAATGAGAGAAAGTGCAACGTGCAATATGCCGGAATAGTCCCGCCTTCTAAATACTTTGGGACTTTGGTACAATAGCTGTATGAACAGATCAAAATTGAAAATAAAGAATTTAAATGGGAAATTAGCCAGTTTTATGACAATGTTATTGGTCTGTTGCATCCTTTTTGTATGTCAAGCTTCACAAGTGGCCAGGATATTCTTTAAAAATTATCTCTTTTTTCTGCAGATGACATACATTAGTCATATGGGTTTGAAACAGCATAAAGAAGACTAGCCAGTTATGACTGAATTTTCGTTTTTGAGTCAATGAGACAGGATGATTGTGGTAATCTGATAAATGCAAGTGGTGCATTGGTGGAAAGACAACACTTCTAACAGATTTACAAAGATATCAAATATTTGTCGATACCGATCTTTGATATCAACAGCATTAAATTCCAGAACAACAGGAAGACAGTTATTTAATCCACAGGTTGTGTGTTATCAAATACTTTTTTATTGAAAGTTCAAGAACACAACATAAGTAAACAGCTTGGTCACAGAAATTCAACAAGGCTTTCATTTGCACCGCTAAATCATTGCGTAACTATTGCTTATTGTATTTGCATTAAAGAATTGAACTCAGCCTTATCTAGGGACAAAAATATCATCTCTGCATCTGAGTATGCCTACTGTCCTTCTGTACAGTATGCAGTACCTCAAATGAATAGCATGTCCAGATGTGCAGCATTTATGAAACAGTAGCACATAGACATCCATTCAAGATCATATATATGAGACCAATGGAAAATTTCATGAACTTATATGTAAAATGCAACACCAACAACCAGAACAACTTAGCAACTGCACAGCAACGTCCTGGCAGCTGCCTGTAACGACCAGCATTGTGGTGGGTTAGCGCTGCTGCTGAGACAATACTCAAATATTCTTCTAAATGTGAAAAAATAAATTCAAAATGTTCAAAATGAGCTGCTGTTGTGTTTTTGCAAAGCAGAATGCAAACTTTATGTATGCAAACATAATACTAATTACCTTTGTTTACATATTATATAACTTTAACAAATGGTTTTCCTTCCTTCTAGTGTAGGTTGAAGATGCAGATTCCTCTGAAGAACATGGTGTCAGTTTAATTTACCTGAATAATTACATTACATCAGTGTTTTTTCCAATAATCACATTTTTGAACAAACACCAAAGGATAACAGCTTGTGGCAAACAGCTGATATACTGTACGTTCAATTAGTTCTCATGAAGTCATGCATACTTAATGTGACATTTGATAATTACCAGACTTAAAAATAGCTTTTGAGCTTGGGGGCAAAATCTGTTGGTACAAACATACACACACAATCACACACACACACACAAAAGTCAGATGGGGTCAGATGCAAGTACATCGACCGGGAACACAGCTGTGCTAGTGTTTGACCTTAGAGCAACTCAGCAGTGATTGTCAAACAACCTATGGATTATGACAGCGAGAGTAGCTACATCAGGTTCGGTCCACTTGTACCAGTGTAAAAACTCCTAAACAAGCTGACCAAAATTCTGCTAACACAGTGAGGTCTGTAGTTCAGATACAGTACTTCATTTTTTTCTCTCTCTCTCTCTCTGTATATGTATATATATATATATATATATATAGTGCAAGATGTGGGTCACGATGGTTTACTAACCAACAAGTTCCTGCATTGATCTCTATCTACAGTGCTCGTCTAGCTGAACATGTCAAGATGGCATTACCAGGTAATAATTTTGTAAATAATGTTTAGTTTCTTGCACAGACTGATTGATTCACTCCATAAAACCTCAGTATATCGCCAGGAGTTGCTCATAACAGTTGCTCATCAGCTAGGCCAAAACTCTCCCATCACCATTAATGCTAAGCTGTATTTGTATTTTTGTCTGCATATTACTTAAATATGCAAGGGAGAAAACAAAATTTATGTACCTGTAGTGTACATGTGTGTGTGGGTGTGTGAGTGTGTAAATCTGTCTGTGTTCTGTGCAGGACGAGTACCACTGCATAGGAATCATTAAACACTTCCTGAGACTTAAGCCAGGTGTTGCATCTCTCCTTGGCACTATAAATAGCACCGGTGTGGAATGTGAGAAAGCATGCCGGTCTGACTGCCATCATGGATGCTTTGTGCTACAATTACATAACACACAAGCATCACACAGAACGCACACTCAAAAGTACGCCGCACAATGCCGTCACCCAGGCATCTCATAAAGTCCATGGGAAAAGAATAGATAGTGAAAGAGAAAAAGAGGAGGAGGAGGGGCCGGTTACCTCCCGATACCTGTCCCGACATGAAAGATCAGGGAGAGGCAGATGGCGTTTGATTAGGTCTTCTACACCCCATTCTTTCTCTGACATACAGGTCATTCAGGTAAACAGAAAGGCCTGTTGTAATCAGGGATGTTGGTTAAATGGTTGTATGGAATGCCTTGCAGCAACCTGACCGATGGTTTTTTTATCGAACTTCAAAGCGACGAAGCAGAAACAGGCTCACAGCAGTTGTTTCAGACAGGGGGTCAAAGCGGTTTTGCTACTCTTCGCAGAACCTCTGACTTCCTCGCCAGCTGTTCTTGATTTCCTCTACACCACTGCTGCTCCCTCGGCCTCTTCCCCCTTGAGCTCCTCATATAAACGTCCCATGAACGCCACCTGACTCTTCTGACGCGTTCAGGGCTTTCTGGCACGTCACTGCTGAACATTCGGAGTTTAGTGCAGCATTCATTATCACGTGAGCATAAATGCAATTAGTTTTGTGCTTTTGGGTCTTTTTTTTTTTTTAATTGAAACCAAAACAAAAGGGAAAATGAAAGAAACTCAGCAGAAAGCCTTGTAGTTTTCTCCTGAATTTGAACAGCTGTTCCACGCAAGTCACGCACCTCACATGATGGGCTATTAAAAATTTAGGCAAATTTGTGCTCTTAACTACCAATAAAAACATTGTCCTATTTTGTGATCCACTCAACAAAATTCTTAGGATTTTTTTCCCAAAGTCGGCATGGAAATGTCATGTGGGACTGTTTTAGAACACCACAGAATCTGCATTTTTCTGTAATGAACAGCAATGATGTTATTTTGATTTATTAAGAATGTTGCTGTTGCTGTATGGTTGCTGTATTAAAATGACTGATATGAGAAGAAAACATCTACAGTATAAGGCCACAGAATGTCATGGTCTTAAATTTATGGGCAACACATAATGTTCGTTTTAAATAAAAATATGAACAATAGGATAAATGCACTAATGCACAACCTACAAAGTCTTATTTTTATTATAAAAGCCTGACATATGAAATAATTGGAGCAGTTCACTAGTGCTGTCAAACAATTAATCACATCCAAAATAAAAGTTGTTGTTTACATAATGTGTTTGTACTGTGTATATTTATTGTGTATATATAAATACACACACATACAGTATATATTAAGAAAATATTTACATGTATATATTTCTGTTCATATAATTTATATTATATATAAATATGTTTAATATATAAACATAACATATTTTTCTTAAACATATACATGCATGTGTGTGTATTTATATATACATAATAAATATACACAGTACAAACACATTTTTTGTGAACAAAAACTTTATTTTGGATGCGATTAATCGCAATTAATCTTTTGACAGCACTACAGTTCACTGAACCTGTAGACAAAACTTGATTATCGGATTATCTTTTATACAGCATGACATGATGAGAATGTGAAGCTCAAACTCCAGGAATGTATTTTTTGTATCATATTTGATAATCACATTTTAACATGATTTTTCTAAAAAAATTATGTATAATCAAATAAACCAAGATGTAGCTTCAGTCCAAATCTTAAAAAAAATGAATAAGAATGTAAAAGTTAGGCTATTTATGCATGTACGAAATAAAAAACTAAAAAAATTAAAGATAAAGTACATTTTACAATTATACTAAAAGGCCTTTTACTTTCTAAAAAGCATTAGATATCAATGGATATCAACGGCCATAGAAAATTGCTTATCAAATATGATACACTAGGCTTTATATGGTTAATATTTTCACAAACCAACCTGGAAGAGTTCAAAATTAAGTTCAAAATTACTATTAGTTGAGCCACTGGCACAGCTTACCCCAAAGCATCTGGTACACTTTACTTCACAGCTTCCAAAAAACATATAATTATTATTATTATTATTATTTTTTAAAAAAGTTTTTAGCATTAATGCTTGTCATTTTCCTCATGTGCAGCTCTATATGACCAGGCTGTTCTAAATATATACAGCAGGAAATATTTACAGTAAGCTAGATTAAAGAGAATTTCCTCTATACGCTATTAAATTTGAGGTTATTCAAATCATTCATCAATAGGACACACTGTTTATTGGTTCACACAATGCAATATGTAAAGCATGGCATGCACTTGTGGCTTGCAGCATGCAAAGCAGAATTTCAGACAAATAAAGACATGTTCTACCAGTTCTCTGGCCTACATTGGAGTAAATCATAACGTTTCCACTTTTACCTCCATAAGTCAAATGGCAAAAATGCTGCTGATGAACACACACAGAGTGATGCATGGTATATTTTACAGCCAGTCCAAATCAAGACTAAATATTTCACAGTTGGCTCTACTCTCACTCACATAAACACAAGCAGGCTCTCATGGAGAGTGAGTGGGCTGAAGGCGAGGTTCAGACTTCACGATGATGGACCTTCCCTTCCATTAGAGTCTCTCCACCAGAAGAGCTTTTAAAACTTTACTGCATGACGTCACACGAAAAAGCAAGAGACTGCATTTGAGGACGAGCAATAAAGCCTTTAAAATCTTTAGAGGAAAATGTGGCAGATGAAAGTAAAAGAAACCTCCCCTGCACTTCAGCAGGACAGAATGTGGTTAAAAGTTCAGCTGCTCCGACGCGAGCTTCATATCAGTGCCCTCAGTGATGATGATGATGCAACCGCTAAGCTGCTCTTCATGGTGGAACGTTAGCTACGAGCACCCATAACCTGTTGCCACATGCTTTGGTTTTATCAAACGTTGCTCATTCTGGCCTGTTGTGGTAAAAAGCAAAATGGAACTGTTTTGATACCATCTAAATGTGTAACTGAAGAAAAGAAGTCCAAATTCCCTTCAATGTAACACTTTTACAAGAACCATTATTTAGCTTTTCTGTACAAAATCAGACAAATAACAGGAGATCCTCAAATATGTATTGTTATATTTAAAAATGCATACTTAATGTATGTTCATTGACATTATAGACAACTGTTTGATATCAGATTGTTTTCCCTTTAAGGTGGCAATTCAGTCCAGTATTTCTAGGGCTGTCAAAATCCAGCACATGCCAACAATTATCTAATCATCCAGCCATGTATTCTAAGAGCACCAGGACAGCTGAAGGTCATACTATCTTGACCTTTCCTTTTCCTTATGCTGGAACTCTGTTCTAGCACCTCTTCACCACTTACAATATCAGTGAGCAGCTCTTAAAGAAAGAGTTGATACAAAAATAAAGATTCTGTCTTTATTTACTCACATTGACGTGGCTTATTTCTACACAATGACATTTTGTAATAAAAATTGGCAATCAATATCCAAAATGCACCATTAAAAGACTGCTAAGCACTATATTTTGAAGCCATATGTTAGCCATATGCAAAGCCAGAGCCATGTCTTGAATATTGTCCAGATTCACAGTATTTATAAACAGTAGTCAAAAAGTCTTTGGATCACCTACTATTTCTGGCGAGATTTGTCCAATGGATACTTTACTATGCCATGGGAAAGGATTGGTGATTGGCAGCGAAGCAATGCAACTGGCTGGTACTGTAGGTCACATGACAATGACAACATGACGAATGTAGTACATCTGGATTACATTCATACTACATTGAAACTACTTTAAAGGGACTTAAGGGAAGAAAGAAAAAGAAAGAAAAACTGTAAAAGAACTAGAATTGATTGTGAAGTAATCCATTAGAACTGTTTGCAACTGATATTTTTCTTTTATAATTAGCCCACATTCACTCTTAATCGAATGCCTCATATGTCAAAAATGCCTGTTAATGTTTCTTGTCTTGTCATATCACATTCAACAATAAATTAAATGAATCATTTAAAGACAGATTACATTTTAAGTTCGAAATGGCACAATTCTTAATTAAAAAAAGGCAAAAATGTACAAAAAAAGTTTGCCTCACTGGACTGTCAGTCATTTAACATTAAATTAAATGTTAAACATTAAAAATGAAATGGTTAGCTGCTTGCGTCACGCTGAAATTCATGTTTGGTTTCTGTAAACAGTAAAGCCTGCCTTCAAACTTTTTGACACTGACAAACTCTGTTAGACCTCTGAAGTAGACATCCCAAAATTTAACTTAAAAGATGTACTTTTTGTCATTCTAAAACCATAAAGTGGTGCATAAAAAAGCAGCATTAAGAATATTAAACAATATGGGTGGACAATTAAGCCAATATCTGATTACTGGAGGAGGATACATCCTAGACAGCAGAGGTCATGTACAAAAAACAAACAAACAAACAAACAAAAAACCAGACAGCTCAAACTTTACACCTTAGCGACTAATTGTTCCAGATTTTAAGATGCACATACAATTTCCAAACACCTTGCCATCTTCTCTTAGTACATGTGCATTTGACTGAAAAACATTAAATTCTGACTCCAAACACAACTTTCCCTCAACCACTTCTAAATGTACCCAATGCCACAAGTCAGTCAACAAGTTAGTATGGATATTGACCGTGTGGAATTAGATCAGACAGAAATGACATGAGCTAAGGCAACAGACGTCCACTCACAAGCCAACCGGCCATTTACAACGAGTCAAATCCAATTTTCACGCCTATCAGTCTCGGCCCAACACAAGCTTCAGCACTTCTGCTACATATTTGTGTTGCTGGTGCCACAGCACATCCATCCAATGTGGCAGTCACTGCAAGACTGGGTGTGGATAAACAATGGTTTAACAAAATGTAATTTGAGAAATATGTATGTCCGGCCTATTGGAGCAATAATAATGATTTTGCTGGGTGACATCAAAAAATTTTAGCCTTTAAAAGACAGTAAAATACATCCCATCAATATGATGTTCATACTGTATGATATTGCAATGAACCAATTTAAAACTTTTTTTTTTAAATAAGAGAATTTTATGATTCATTTTATTATTTACATTTGTGCTGTGCTGAGACTTTTACTTCATTTGCTATTCCCAGTCAAAAATAACCAGCCTTTAAAAAAAAAAATAAAAAAAAAAGACAACAACTTGTAAATCTCTCATTATGCTATAATATCTTTTTTTCAGCTTGTTCCTTTTAATTAGCACAGGTTTAGCATTTCTTTTTTTAACTGATCAGTTGTGTCATTGATTTGAGCTCATTCACCTCAGTTTTTGAGTGAAAAAACATTATTCAATAGTTCACTCAAATTGTTCATTGTGCACTCAAAAAACTGAGGTGCATGAGCTCAGATCAATAATATAGCATAGCGAGAAATTTGTAAGCTATTTTTTGTAGACCGGTCATTTTTGATTGGGAACACCACATGTGTAAAATCACTAAAATCAGTCAACAGAATCAGTAAGTTTTAGTCCAATGTAATAACATTTGCAACTTGCAATTTATGTAAATAGGAAATCCTCCAAACTCATTGGAATAAGTTAGCCAGACTACTTGTTTGGCTTACATCAAATTACTTGTTTGATCAAGTTGTAGAGTAAATGCAGTAGAAATCTAGTTTGATTTAAAATAAAATATATTTAGCTTTTCACTGAATGAATAGCTAAAAATTATGTTGATATTTTTCATTTATGCTACTGTATGTGCACTAATATGTCAATGCATAGTACTTGCTACTATTTTTTTTTAACTAAAATGAATCAAAAATTTGCATACTGAGTGTTCTGTGAATGTCCCGAGTGATCATGCAAATGAGTGTTTGACTCAGTGTTTTAATTCAAATAATAACAGATTCACAGAAAGAATCAACTATTCCAACTCTTAACACTAGTAATAAAGTTTAATTTAGAGATTTGCAACCACATTTGACAGACATTTTTGTCCAAAGCAATGAACTAGGCATTCATTGAGAATCAAACCCATGACCTTGGTGTTGCTAGCACTATGCTCTACTGTTTCAGATACCGGAATTTCTTTTAAATATATCTATTATTTTATCTGTTTTAACAACAAGGTTAGGAAAACAGGCAATAAAAACTGCATATAGCTAGCACCTTTATCACAAATATTCAGCCCCAACTAATAGAAACGCTTACTTTAGCAAACGACACCTATGATTCAACAACTACATTTCTGTAAGGAACCGATTCTGTCAACAGTATGCATTTTAGCTGTGTATTAACAACACAAGAATGTAATACCTCAACGCAGTGACGTAACTTTTTAGCATCTGGCTGAAGCAGCAGCTCAAATTTTCCTAGTTTTATATGTGACAGTATTTCTTTTTCTCTCAATTCTTTCTCCCTGCTTTCACTGGCTTGCATTCACTATCAGTCTTTTTTTGCTCTCTGTACTTTAGCCTCCTCCTTTGCCTCTGTCTTCATTTAGATGGGTCTGGATGACGTTTACTCTTCAGGATTTCACATGGCACAGTTTCCAGTGAAACGACCAGCTCCAGACTTCTTGAATGGGAAGAGAGCCCCTCGTCCACCGTCGTCATGGGTTACGACGTGTACTCCACATCGCCTAAGTTGTCAGAGGAGGCCAGGGTCGGATTACAGCCTTGCTTAGGAATTCACCCCCTACCATTTCTCAGACATAGTCAGTCAATCATTCTTTGAAAAGACACCTACACAATGCTACTTCCATGAGAGGTTGCCAAAGAAAAAAAATGACCTAAGGTCCTGGTTAACAGGCCTGTTCTCGGTTATTGTTCCATGGTACATTTGATGCTGTCAACTTAATGCAGCAATCTACAAATTCAGGATGGGTCAAAATTATTGAATAGTTATCCAAAAAACAACTAGTTTCTGAAGATTTTTTTTTTTTAACTATTTGAATCTCAGTTTTTCAGTTGGCACATAAAGTTAATCAACTTTTAAATAATTATATACAATAAGAAATGCATGCGATTTTGGAGCGTACTGGATGCATAAAAAAATTTAAAAATTTACCATTAAATAATTCCTCAAGACTGACTAGTTGTCCAGAAAATGCACTGACAATCAACTGTCTAAGTCAATTACAAAAACATGCTGTTTATTCCAGCCCCAAACTATAATTATTCCAAGTTAAATGAGATGTTCACGAGAAAAAAGTAGGGAAGAAATAGGTTGGATGGTGAAAAGTAGGTAATCCATAACAAAATGAAGCCAAATTGAACGAATAATGTTTGCAAAAATAATGTCTAAATCATTTCCAGCCTCACCAGTAACATCAGTTGAAACGGAATGTTGTTTCAGAGGAATTTAATACATTTTGATTAAACATTATAAAGAAAAATATTAATTTGGAATAACACCCGCCGATAAACCACTCAAGAAACTTAAGAAGGTTGGATTTGATTTGATATTGACTCTACGTCCTACTCTGAGCTGACCCTGGACTGAAGACAGTGAGGCTAGTTTTTTTTTATCTCCTATCTGCCTGTATTGTCTGTCTGTGATAATGACAACAGATATCCGAGATCCTGAACTCGACTGATATGTTTGTCTTATGTCATCTTCATATTTCTCCTCTCGCGAATGAACTTCCCTCATAATTCTAAACAATTCTCACAGCTCATGCTTGTGGAAATTTACTAGGCTTGTAGAACTGCATAACGCATTTGCATTGGGACTTACTGTAACATTGGATCACTTCACCTGATGCAGCAGCTTACACTAGGAAATGATGTCACTAGTGGTGGGAGGAAAGGGCAAGCATGCTTGAAACATACTCCATGCAAGAACAAATGCCGCAACGCTTGCTCAGTTTGTGTGTCAATGTATTTCAATGCGTGTCAGAGCACTACCACAGGGGGCGCTACAATATGGAAACATCCCACATCTAAATCTTGCAATTGTGAGTGTATATCTTGCAGTAACAGAGCTGCATTTGCAAGAACTTTATATCTCATAATTGCGACTTTGTATCTCATAGCTGCAAGTTTATTTTTTGTACACTTTCTCACAATTACACATTTTATTTTTAATTTGAGGTGGAAGCAGGCTTCAGTATTATAGTGTTCATTACTTTATTTCTCACAGTAACAGGAAACAAAGTTGCATTTGCAAGTAACAGATCTTTACATCTCAAAATTGCAATGTTGTATCTCACAGCTATGACTACTTCAGTTTAGCAAACTTTCTCACAATTTCCCATTTTATATTTTACTCTGAGGTGGAAAGGCCTTCCGTAATATAGTAGTGGTCGGCCGATATTTGGCATTTTTCAAATATCGGCATCGACCGATAAGTTTTTCTGTTTTATTTTACTTTTATTTTGACAGCACTGAGAACGGCAGCGCCTGAGCACACAGTTCTCACGTTCTCCCTCTAGCTCGCTGTCGTCATTAACAGTTCAGTCTAATACGGATAGAAGTCTGTCTAATAAGTTAAACTTATTATACTATAACTGTTAAACAAAGGAATTAAATGTATACAAAATGTATTATAACGATTGCTTTTATATTATTAGTAACAGAAAGGCAAACATTATAATACTTTCTTGTTTGCCGTCAGCATTCAGCAAATAAGGATTTCATCATTTAAACAAACCTTTGAATGACTAATGAACATTTAATTTCACAAACATTGCAAACTTAGTAGAATCCAGTTGTGAGATCTTGTGAAGTGTGAACTGAATGTGGTCAGGAGGAAACATGCGATCAACAAACTTTAAACTTCAAATTATGCATTTGCCCACTGTCATATTCATGTCATTTTCACTGTGTGCTGTATGTAAATGACTGCTACCTTGGCTTTATTTGAACAATATGATTCCCAATGCACATAAACTTCCCAGAATACTGAGTGCCCTGTTAGTTAGTGTTTACTTCCTTTTTAATTATATTTATATTAAATATTTATTTATTTATGAAAAATACTTAGTTGTCATCTAAAGTATAAGTATGTTTATACTTACAGTTGTGAGTTTGTTTCTTTTCATAAACTATTTCTCACAGTAACAAGAAACAAAGTTGCATTTGCAAGAAACTCAGATCTTTAAATCTCAAAACTGCGACTTTGTATGTCAAAGCTGCATCCAATTCTTTTAGCAACCTTCCTCACAATTACCCATTTAATATTCTACTCTGAGGTGGAACGGCCTTCTGTATTATAGTTTGCATTAGTGTATTTCTCACAGTCAAAAGAAAAAGTTGCATTTGCAAGAAACTTGTGACTTTGTATGCTACAGCTGCGACTACTTCTTTTGGTAAACTCTCAAAACGACCAATTTTATATTTCACTCTGAGGTGGAAACAGGCTTCCAAATTGTAGTGTGCTTCAGCGTATCATGTCTTCTAAGCTGAAGTTAGTTGATCTATCACTAGTTTATAGCAGGCTACATGCATAACTGAACATATTCAAAGAAATCAAAGTTCAAATCAATATGCATTAGGACTACACTCAAGGGCCTAACTTCTCAACGCCAACGTGATGTCTACGCCTGAATATGTTCAGTCTCTGAGCAGACTAACATAACAGACGTAGATGGGTTTTCTGTTTAGTTTGGGGCTGCCTGGCTCTGGCTGGACTCTCTAATGATTTCGGAAGCGTGGCTTCAGCCATGTAAACAGACTGTGTGGCCTGTAAACTCTGCTTTTCCTGTTATCTGCTG
>JAUZSZ010000101.1:23117121-23131174 GCA_034780575.1 Labeobarbus marequensis | reverse complement strand
TTTAACATTAAGATTTGTACTCATGGAAATTACTAAAGTAGTCAAATCCGTTCATTAGAAGGGGGTGTCCCAATACTTTTGGCAATATAGTGTACTTGGCAATAAAGCTCTTTCTGACTTCTGATTATTCACTACAACCTTTCCCTCAATAAACTCTTAATTGCTGTTTATTAATAGTTAGTAAGGTAGTTAAGTTTAGGTATGGGGTAGAATCAAGGGATCTAAAATATGGTCATGCAGAATAAGGCATTAATATGTGCAAGCTTAAAAGTACTAATAAACAGCCAATAAGCTAGTAATACATAATGTTTCGCATCCCGAATAGACAAATGATTCTGCATTGATTCTGAGATCTCCTGAATGCATCGCAATTGTCTCTTGAATCAATTCTGAGTTTAGTTTTTAACAGCAGATGGCACTGCATGCTTTAGAAACAGCCGTACTGTGCCTGCTTCCAATTCCTTTCAAACATCACTAACATAATCATTCATAAAGTGAGAAAAGGTTGAAGCGAATTACAAGGGTGTTCACAGTGGGCTGTGTTAACATTAATCTTGCATCATAAAAGCATAAAAACCGAGGTGCAAGTACATTTAACCACTAGCCGAACGCACGAGCGCTCTTTAGGGCTCTTCTTCATAAGCAATTGAGTGTGCAGTTAAACACTAGCCTAGAGTGCCATCTGCTGTTAAAAACCAAGCTCAAAATCGATTCCAGAGAGAATTGCAATGCATTCGGAAAATCTCAGAATTGATCCACATGACGGCGCCAACAGCCTCGTGGGCAGCGTGCCGACATATAGCACCGTTGTGCTTCGGGTGTCCCGAGTTGAGTCCCGGCTCGTGGACTCTTTCCCAAAAAAGAGTGAATTTGATCCATTTATTTCCCATCTAACACATACAGCAATTTGGGTTTGTGCTAAACTTACATGGCCTCCTCAGACACACGTACTCTCTCGCAGCCCTCTGGAGGTTCTCTCTGAAAGGCGTATGTTTTGTTGGGACGAGGAGAAGATGATGGTGGCTCAGAAATACATAGAGGAGGGGAGGAAGGCGGACAGAGCGGCCCGCACACAACCATATCTATACACAACACACAGAGTGATAAAGACAGTCATCAGCCAAACACATATTATACAATTAACAGTTTCACACAGAACTTCCTGTCATATGTTGATAAAATATGAATGATGTCCCTAAGAGCAAGTTCAGTTTGTGCTCATTTTTTATCGTTAAGACTCTGAGCACATCCATCTTTGGCCATATTGTCTCAATTTGACATGGAACATGAAATGTAGACTTTATAAAGTCTGTTTCTATATTTATACATATACTGACCGGTGTCTGTGATGGTGCAGGGAGAGTGTGAGGGGGACAGCTGGGCAGGAGAAGGGTCACTCTGTGAAGCACTGCTGTACCTCTGGGCTGGGACAGGGGCTCTGTGACCATCTGGTACATCGAGAATCTAAACGCACACACACAAAAATCACACGGGTTTCAGATGGTTCTGGAACTGAAACTGTAGATCAGAAGCACACATAAAAACAAATACACACTGACTTTGTGCTCTTCCTTTGCCGTTTCAGACACAAAAACTCCTTCCAGCTCCAGGTTCAGCCCTTCAACACTGCGTCTCAGTCTGGGGGCCAATCGGCTCAATGGAATCAGAGGCATCGTCTGCATAGACACACACACACACACGTATCAGAGAGAGAAACCTATAAACCAATAAGTAAACTTTATATAAAATTTATTCAGACCCCTTCAACATTTCTCACATTATCACAGTTTATTTGCTATAGTTTAGAAAACAGTAATAAAACATGACAAGAACTAAAGAGTTAAACTGTGTCAGAACAAATTCATCTTGATCATGTCATGTCAACTTTAATAGAAAGGTATGTAACAAAACATGGTCCGGTCAAAGTGTCAAATCAAATTTTGGTCCCAAATTTTTATAAATTTTACTGGTAGTTCACTGTATGAAGAATTTGGGTATGTAACAGTTTACTTTATTCTGCTATCCTCACTTACATACATGAACTGTAGTGTCCTGCACCCACTAGTAGTTAAATGTAACCACATGAGATTAACCTGTATGTGTGTAATATAATAAACATGCATAACATACAATGCAAGTTGATTTACGCATATTGTCACCTCTAAATATACCACTGTACAAAGAGAGCCGAGCCACTGCCACAACCAGCTGTATGTGTGTGTGTTTTCACCATATCAATGGCTATAGCTCACTAACACCATCTAAGTAAAGCTGTTCTGTTTTTAAATCTCTGTTGCTAGTGAGATGTGGGCCAATCTGAGGGGCTTAGCTCATAATCACTGATCATAAACAAGCACAACCTTTATAAATGCTTCCAACCTTACTGTTGATGTCCCTCAGTGTCACTACTGTAAACTAACAAGCTGGTCAAAATACATTCATACATTGTTTAGGTTTGCGGTTTGTGTGTACACTCTTGTTTACCTGTGTACTTCCAGGCGAGTGTGTTTGGCTGTTGTGTATGTGTTGTTGTGTGTGATCACAGTCCATGGCAGGAGGTGCATGTCTGGAGCGTTTCTGTAAGGACTGCCGAAGCTTAGCAACCTGAAGGAGAGAAATGTGAGAGTTGTTGTATAAGATGTAAACTTATAAGGTGCAGAGATGATGTGAAACCTAACTGCAATGCCCTTTATGCTAACCTATACTAAAGGTTATACTTTCTGTTCAAAAGTAGTGTAGTCTCTATACCACAGGTAAATGAAGCCAGAATGAAATTCGGCACAGAATGGGTACTGAACATGGGTGGGACAGAGTGGCTCGGACTAATTTGAATAATGGGTTTAAATAATAATTGTTTATTATCTGATTGCTGTCAAGAAGTTTATTTATTTATTCACTTTTTAACGCTATGCCAGCTTCAAGGCTATTTTCATGGCGATCTCTGAATATTTTACACAAGGGATACACAATTAATAGAAAGTTCTAAAAGACATTTCAAATCTACACTCGACAAATATTCTAAAATACATTCAGGTGATACATTTTTAAATAAAGCAGTTTATTGTTTATTTACATTAAAAACAGTACAAACCAATAAAATATGCTTCACAGTCATTTTAGTTTAGCAAATAAGGCATGATGGTGGTTCTTCACCTTTTAATAAATATACATGTGTAAGTCTTGTATGACCTAAAAGGCACCTTGTAAAAACAACTTGGTCATATCTAGATTTAAAATGAGTAAAAAATATCTAGGATTTGTTTCATATAGCTTATTTTCGTGACATTCATCCCATTCCATCTGCCACATGTCATTAATATAAGAGTTTCTCACAGGTTTCAAGAAGTTTATATTATTTTTCATAGCAATGGTGGGTGAAATGACCAATATTTCATTAATCAATCATTTTATATCACATAATGGTGCACTACTGAAATTACTTAATGCAATAAGTTGATGCTTTTTTTTTCTTTTTTTTTTAGAAAAGACCAATTAAATTGATAAATAGTGACAGTAAAGACATTTCTAAAGTTACAAAAGATCTCTATTTTAAATAAATGTTGTACTTTTGAACATTCTTTTCATCAAACATTCCTAAAAATCATGGTTTCCACAAAAAAAAAAATCAATCGGGATAGCTGCTTCAGCTAAGAAATGTTTCTTGAGCACCACAAAATCATATTAGATTGATTTCTGAAGGATCATGTGGCACTGAAAACTGGAGCAATGATGCTGAAAATTCAGCTTTGCAATCACAGGAATAAACAGCATAAAAAATGACAATAGAACAGTTACAGTATTTAAAGAGCAAAAAATGCAGCCTTGTCGAGTCACTTCATTACAAAATCCTACCAACCCCAAACCTTTGAAGGGTAGTGTGTATATCTCAATAGTAATTTTGGTAGGGATTTTATTTTAACTGTTTATATACTGGATAATCTAGTGAATTATATACATAAAAATTAATTGCACTTGTCTCTTTATTGTTTTCTTGTTACTTCTAACTTTACCTGACAGATGTTTTTGAAATAATTTTTAAAGACTGGAAGGGCCAATTTTATAGTACAAGCCAAGTACCAATCATTGGAATAAACCAATTTAAACAATTACATTTCACAATTACAAATTAGAAACAATTCCAGAAGACTTCTAATTATTATGAGATTTGAATTCAGGCCAATGGATGGAGCTACTTTCTTTTAGTAAGTCTACTTTGTGTCTCAAAATAGCAAATAACCTTTTCCACCCAACATCAAGTACTTACCTCTCTGAGGTGTTCAGCGCTACCCCATGATGCCGAGCGCTTGTGACCGCCGCCCCCTCTCCGCCCCCGCGTCTCCTCTATCCAGGAACTGGGAGTCTAAGAAATAAAAGAAAACAAGCTTACATTTGACGTCATTTTAAAGTTACTAATCTTCAAAAGCTCACACCCACAATGGTTTCTCAGGGAGACATTAAAGCTTCATTTCATTCAGGATAATCAAAACTGAACCTCCCCTCACTGAATACCAGCTCATCTCAGACACCCTCAGACTTTACATAAACTAATCCAGCCCTTTCCACCGAACACAAGACGGCCGAAAACACACCCTCCCTTAAATGCTGCTCTTTCATGCACCAGCTTGAGATAAAGCATCCGTTCCCTAGAGCGGTGCGCCCCACTCACCAAGAGTTGACATGTTTTTCTGTATGTCACAAATGGAACTGAAAGCTGCTTCCGCGCCTCACTAAACGTATTTGAATACGGGACAGAAAATGTGACACACCTGCAACACACAGACACACACCCAAACACACACAGCTGTGCGGAGACGTGCATGATAGAAACCACCATCTCCGCTGCACCATATTTCAAAGACGTGGAGGGAAAAACACAAACGTGTCTGTCCTCAAATGCACTCACATAGACAGACACATGCGTACCGTCATGATACCCCCGTCCTACGATCCCAGGACTCTGAAAAGATGTGGGATCCCAGCTAGTGCACACTTGCACAATATATCGCCGAACACCAAACGATAATTTTCCAAGTGACCCAATCACCGAGCTCCATTTCAGAGCTTATCGTAACCCAAAAAGTGTCCTCCTCCTGTATCTCCGTCCTTCGCTTCCTGTCCCTGCCAGAGGTCACGAATATTTTATGCGGTTGGGATGCTAATGCAACAAAACACAGTTGAAGTGAGCCATATTAAAACATGTCATCACCCCCAGCCCCTGGGGTGCGAGATCAGGACTAACCCATGTCTTCTTAGTGGCTCGAGGTTTCACATGGCCCAGTGGGGGCAGGGTTGTGGGTTGATTTAAATATAAATTCAGCCCCTATTCCTTTCTGCCTGGACACCCGCCTGCCCGCCCGCCCACATCAGGCTGCTGTAGGACTAGGCCTATAAACGGACATTGAGTTTGAGGGTCTGTATGCGCAGCACGCTAGATGTTGGCTAAAGTTTCAGAAGTCCCCTTCTGCACTCAATTGGACCGGGCGGGCGGTCAAATGGGGGGTTGGGCAGACTGTCGACTGGAGAGTGTCTTGAGACTGTACAACTGTTAACTGTTGAATGTCCACTACAAAGTGGGTTGCATTTGTTCATCGAGGAAGAAATGCATGATGTAACATGAATATATGAATGTAGGGTGTGAGTGGGGGTTTTGCTTGTGCATTGTGTGTATGCGTGAGTGTGGTGCAGGGGCTGAGGAGGACGGTCACTGTGAAGGTCATGTTAAACAAAACCTTTTTTTGGGTGACCGGTTATCAGTGAAAGCATAGCTGATCACCTGCTGAGAGACACAGCCGAACTGGATTATAGCATCTATAAGGAAGCGATGACCATCCGAACAGATCTGCAAAACCACTGCTCTCACAAATCAACAAAGCAATGAGGTGGTTCAATGCAGTGTTACAACTTCATGTCTTGTCTAATAAATGAAACTACAATTTTCAAGAAAATAAGAGTTGTAGGGTGGTTTCCCAGGGCATTGCTATGCAGTTTCAAAAACAAATGACTCTCATGAAATAGTTACAAAGAACTTTTTTTTTTTAAAAAAAGGATGAATTATCAATCTACATGAGTTTCAATGGTGCAATTCACCAGAGAGAGAATTTCAGCATTAAAATGAAATCAAAATCTTTTGTAACATTATCAATGTCTTTATTGCCCCTTTTGATCAATTTAATACATCTGTGTTGAACAAAGGCATTAATTTCTTGCAGAAAATCTTACGAACCCCAAACTCTGAAGAGTAGATCCAAATGAATCTGAATCAAATCAGAATCAAACTGTAACCAAAGAAAAACAAAAATGAAAGTCAAAACGATGTAGCATACATGCCAGAACAGTATATGGCGCTGTAATTCTGCCACAGAGATACAATAAAAACAGAGAAGACGACTTGGTCTATGCGCATAAACCTTGCGCGCGGTATACAAACAAACATGGAACAATACATTTATTAATCTGTGTTAATGTTAGTTAATAAAAAGACAGTTGTTCAGTGTTTGTTCATGTTGTTGTTGCTGTTACATGACGTAGCGGTGGCTGTCTAGGGTCGAGACGTGGGGTGATGACATCATCGTTTCACAAAATATATGGATTGGCTGAACACATGAAAACGCAAAGGTGTTGTTTTTAGATTTATCTGGGACCGGGTTTCAAAAAATAGCAGTTTCACGCTCCCAAAACGCCGATACGATACAAAATTTTTACATCTACAGCTAAACGTGTCTCTGTGTGGACGGGGCCCCAATTGTACTTAATCATTTGCATTACACTTTCTTGAAAATATTTGCAATTGGTTTGTAAAAGATTTGTAAAAAAAAAATATGTTTCAAGTTCTTTAAAGCAGTAAATAAGTTTACGAATCAGTTGATTCAGAGCTTTGAAAAGCTTTGTTTCTCTCATTAATAGCATATAGAGTATGCACAGCTAGAAAAATCGGGTTACACGCATAGGCCTATAGTTTACGCGTAATGAAAATTGTCATATGCACAATTTTCATATACTTTAGCTTACGTGTAAAAACCAAGTATACTTTGGATTTAACACATGCAAAACTGGAATTGGTATATTGTGAGCTTTTTTTATTATCTAAATGAATATCTCTCTCTTAGGATCCACCATATCACAGTCAGCCTCATATGCACCCTCGAAACCAGCCTCCAGGCTCCAAACCACGAGCCAGCACTCCAAACCCAACTCCACCTCCGCCCAAAGGCGCCCAGTTCAGCGCTCCGCCTCAGATCTACAACAAGGCTCCCTCCGCATGTGGAGGACCCGAGCCCAAACCAGCCCAGAATGAACAACCTCCAACGTCTTCCCGCCAAGGGTTGTCCACTCCAGCCCCATTAAGCGATAATCCCAGCCTGGCTCGTGTTCAGCAGGTTCTGGCCAGAGTTCAGCTCCTCCAAGAGGATGTGGATGAGTTTATAGGGAAAAAGACAGACAAGAGCTACCGGTGCCTGGAGGAACTTTTGACAAAAGAGCTGCTGGAATTGGACTCGGTGGAGACCAACGGTCAGGACGTCGTTCGACAGGCTCGCAAAGAGGCCGTCCAGAGGATCCAGGCCATCTTGGACCGCCTTGAGAAAAAGGCTTTCTAATAACAGAGTGGATTGATTATGATGGTTCTGGTTGTTCTTCTTTTTTTTTCTTTTTAATGATATCTTCTCATGATAACAAATGTTTTGCCAGTTAGTTTGCCAGCATTAACTTTGTGGTGTTTTGGGGTCATGTACCCTACAGATGGTAATGTATTAGTTGAAATACAGGCGCAAAATGTCCTAATCATTGCAGTGCCATACTCAAACCAGCCTCCTGTCATCCAGCAAAAAGCAGCGGCAGTCTGACATCTGCTCAGAATTAAACATAAGTCTCATTGCATAACACCATCTTAAGACTTTGGTTTTTTTTCTCGAGTCTAGGCAGACTGAAAGGATAAAACAGAGCTAATTCAACCACATTAGAATACTTCCATGGGTTTTTGGTAGCACATCTTTTCAAGATCGGAGCTTTTTGCACTTGAAGTGTTGTTTAGCACTGCTATTACACCAATACATTCTTGATTTTTTTTGTAAAATAAAAATATCTTGATTTATAAATAAAAGGTCAGTTTTTTGTAACTCACTCCATTTAATTTCACCCATTTTCTGTTGTATTGTGTATTAGTTTTATCACCAGTTTCATTCAGTCACCTTCCTCATGGAAATTAGCCAAATTAACCAAATTTCAGCATCAAAAAGGTCCATTCTCCAATGCATGCAATGCATGAAACACTGCTCACACAAGTCACTTTCAACCCAAGCAGAAAATTCCCAATCTTGGAGATTCCAATTGAAATTATTGGATTTCATTACAGTAAATGTGACTGGACCTTAACTGATTACACATGCCAGTTTAGTCAGTACAAACCCACATCTTGGACGGATCTCAGACCAACACTCACGCTGCAATTGGATCCATAGTTCATGTATCGTTACTCTTTTTCCAGGCCTCGTCTGGATTTTAAAGACCCCTTAAATTAAGAAATTATCAAATGTTTTGTGGATTTTAGACCATATTTGTTAGCTTTTGAGACCATCTTCATGCTAGTATACTATTAAAAGTTGACGAACTTTCAGTACCACTTGCCTCTAACAAGCAATAGTGAGTAGCAAATCATAGTTTTCCAAGGCTGTGACGTATACTAGGCTATTTTATAAAAAGACAAACTCTTTGATATGGTTTGCCCCAACTTTGTTATAAAAAAACTAAATTCATTAAAAACCATTGAACGTGGTCTTTAATGATCAATGAAGCCTACACTTCATCTGCTGTGGTCACTTCCTTTGATTGTGCACCTGCATCTCAGTTTATTTCTTAGTACAGGCCTTAGTGTTAACATGATTGTTTACATCCTGCAATTCGGAGGACTTTTGGCTATTGTTTGTTTCCTTTCCTTGGTTTGTGTGACTACTGATCTGTAGCTGATTCAATGCATCTGCGTCAGTGTTCAGGTGGCAGTCGCCAACTGCGGGCCTGTATACAGTCAAACAGGAGGCCTTTTTTTAAAAAAAAAAAAGACATTAAGAAATAATGTAGAGTTTATATCTGAAGGACTGGAATTGGAATGTGGATTATGGACAGAACATCAGCACTTCTCCATGGAATAAATTCCCTTTAACTTCACTACATTTAATACTTTGCACCAAAGTCACTGACATCATGGACCGTTCAACAGGTCTTCCTCCTACCACACGGATTTTATGTCTGTTTTATAACCAGGAAAACAGTGCCATAATATCAGCAGGTGCTTTTTCATACCACAACAGAGAAGTATCTCAAATACAAAAAAACTGCAAATCAACTGAGCTCTGCATGAAGTCTCGGATTCCATGTTTATCTTTACTATATGTGTTTTCTCTCTCTCTTTCTGTAAATTTTCTCTTATGTATACCTGAAATTGTTTACTAGATTAATCTTTACAGAAAAAAGAAAAATATATTTGTATAACGAATATATTGAAAACGCAAATCCCAAGTAAGGACCAAAAACCTGCCTGCTGAAGTCCCCATGTAATGCATGTTTTTGAACACAAGCGGAGACTGTTTCTCTATCATATTGTTGGACTGAATAAAGGTCAACTAACTGTAGGGTCTGTCATATTAAAAATCAAGACATTCAATTCAAAAGATTGTGTCATTGGCTCACGACATAATATTTCTGTAGACAATATATGAATTTATTTACATTTATTAATAGCTTCACTGGAATAGCCCATTTGAAAACCATAAGATACTCAGTCCTTTCCAATAAAGAACAGAAAAAAAATATGCTTTCTTATGGCCAAAATATATAATTTATCAATTACGTTTTCAATTATTGTTGAATCCCAATATGCTCAAAACAAACAATTAGACTTGCAATTTATGAAAGAAATAGCAAGTTATAAAAGATTTATGCTTTGGTTTTGTGAAAATTTAATTTAAAGCTCTACGGTCACGTTTGGTATTGTAAGGTGAATTTTGGCGGGCAAAAGATTCAAAATTCAAACATATTTGTAGCGATCACCAGCAGCAACAAGCTGCTTGGTTTTAAAGTGTTTTTTTTTCTTCTCTTTGTGAGATGGTATACATCGATAGACAGTGGACCTTTTAGCCCAGAATATTTCGCTAACGTGACCGCGTCTTTACCGTTTCACCGAGCTCGACTTGATGATCATAGAATGTACCAGAGCCGTTAATAACGGCTCCAGTGCTTACAGAACTGGAAGGCCAATCACAATGCAGTATGTAAATAATGTAAATAAGAAGTCCAATCACAATTCAGTGTTTAAATAGAGGCATGCAAGAGGACCAATAACAATCCAGTACACATAACTGATAAGTGGCATAGATTCAAATATTACAATAACGCCATAATTTTGAAAGGTGAGCGTTTTAAAAATGTAAGTCAATGAGAAACTTCACAATTTTACTTTATATTACTGACATGAAGTATATTTAATATATATTTTTTACAGTGGCCAATACCTAACTGACAACCTAGAAACAATCATAATTCACTAATTCATGTCAATTTATGTTCAATTTACAGTTATATCTTTCCTGCATCGCCTTAAAAGTGTTATTCTTGTTGTATTGTCAACAAAAGGATGAGCCGGTGAGAAATGAGCTGTAGATTAAAGCGAGCTGTCTGTAAATCATCGAGCAGATCACAGTATATATATTACATTGCATGTGTAACTGATCTGCTGTGAACGCGCAGAGCCGAGAGACTCCCTGGTCCTAAAATAACCCCTGCTCTGGCATCCAAAACACGGCTTTTATTCACGCACACTATGAACTGACTGTCTGAATGACTTTAACAGACGGACCTGATATGGTGTTGTGCACTTAAATCAGTCGAAACAACTTCGTGAGACTAATATTACCAAACGCAGTGGACACCAAATGCCCATTTACAGCTTAAGATGTCTTACAGGTCGAAGTATTCAGACGGTACCTCACGATCAACTGTGCCGGAGGTTGACTTCACTTCTCCCGGTTTAGCGGTGATGGAGGTTGAACGTCTTCTGATCTCTGGAAAAGCCATCTACAGTAACGCAGATGAAGTCTGGCCTAGTCTTTACATCGGCAACATGTAAGCACACTGCAGTTTTTTCTAATTAGTTCAGAATTATAGCTTACACATACGTAAAAATTACACTTTTTTTTGTACAAAACGTATTTTTAATGCTTATCAGTAAAGTTAAGTAGTTATTTGCAAAACGAGTTGCTGCTGTTAAGGTAGTGCATGTTGTTGAACACAAGAGGGAACCGTTTCTCTATAAATTACTAGTAACAAAGACTATAGAAAGGGACTTTGCTAATAACTAACAAGTCTTTTCCACCCAAAGAATATTTTAGATTATCAGTCACTTCAAAATTATGATATGTAAACAACACAGTCATTTCTAAGAACAGAGCATCTAGACTCCTCATAAGCACCCGAAATGCCTGCTAAACAAGTGTTCTGCTGACATTTTATAACCTGCATGTTCAATAATAATGCTGTGTGATGCATCTTCTCTTTGTTTAGGGATATAGCTGAAAACTGTTCAGAGATAAGAAGGCATCGCTTCACTCATGTGCTGAACTGCGCCCACAGCTCCAGACGTGGCGGCGAGATCTATGATGGCATGGGCATCACATACATGGGCATAGACGCACATGATTCACCCACATATGACATGAGTGTCAACTTTAACAAAGCTGCTGAATTTATACATACAGCACTGAAAGAGAGAGGTAGGCTAAGCATGTGTCCAAAAACTAACCCAGTCCTCCTTCCTGCAGCTGAGAGTCATTAAACTCTATCTTCTAATTGAAGGCAAGATCCTGGTTCACTGTCATGTTGGAGTGAGTCGATCAGCAACTATAGTTTTGGCATATCTGATGCTGAAACAAAACATGACGTTGGTGGAGGCAATCCAGAAAGTAAAAGAGGGAAGAGGCGTCTTTCCCAACCGAGGCTTCCTCCGACAACTCATTGACCTTCATGTTAAATTATACGGCTACAGAAAATAGACACACGACAGCCATGAGAGACAATGAAAATTGAGCAGACAGGAGAAATATGGATCAGTGTGGGTTTTAATATTTTTGGAGCAGAAACTGTGTGCATTCGTTCACTGTTTTGTATGGTTTTATTAAATTCAAATGAACATATTAAAATGAACATACCTGATGAAGTATTCTCTCTCTTGCTTTTATTAATTGAGTAAACATTAACACACATGGCCTTTCATTCAAATGCAAATATTCACCAATATACAATTATATGCATATAAAAATATGAAACAGAAAAAGGGGGCAAAGGAGAGAAAATAGAAGAGGAGAATAAATAAATAAATACAAATGTTTAAAAGCTTCATAGCTTATTTTAAATAGCCTTTATAACTATATATATATATTTATATTTATATTTATATATATTTATAATGCCTAATACTGCCCATGTACTGCCTTGCTTCAGTCAAAAAAAAAAAACATAAAAACGAGGGCTTTATTAGTAAATGTGCATTTAGGTTTGATTCATAATCTGTCCTGCTGTTGAAGGAATTACGGAGTTTACGTCAATGCCTGAGAACGACTTTGCGTTAGTTCCGTAGTTACCATAACAACCGAACTATATACGGAAATAATTGCAAGCAGCGGACGAAACAAACCAGCGGATAAGGTATTATTGTCTTTAACAATTTGTAGGTCTGCAAATTCTGATTTTAAATGGTCGTGCAAATGTATTAGGAATACTTATTCACAGTTAGAATATAAAATAACGTGTTGAACCCTCAAAAATCCTACAAACTTGAGACTTGGTCAGTAAAATAACGAACTTTTCAATATGTAAATACATAATAGAATCACATCTGAAGCACTCTAACGAAGAAGATGGCAAGTCCGCAAACATCCGAGCAGCCCCCGCTGAATATTGACCCCACACAGGCGCCGGTGGCTTTCGGTAGCTGGGCGATCCCGAAGCTGATGCTGGAGCTGCAGGACGCGGAGCTGTTTGCCCGGCAGAGGGCGCTCGCTGCACTCTGCGAGCTCGTCCACGACCATGAGCGGGCCTATGAAGCCATTCTCAGTGGTAAACTCATTCTTAAAGGGATAGTTCACCCCAAAATTGAAATTCCGTCGTTAGGTACTCCAAACCCGTAAGACCTTTGTTCATCTTCGGAACATAAATTAAGATATTTTTGATGAAATCTGTGATGTGCTGCCATTGTGGCGAGAGTATCACAACGCATGCGCGTGCTTCCGGTTCATGTAAACAGTGCGTCAGAGATTGTCTTACTATAGGGAGATGAGAGGGTCTGTAGCCTATTACTTACTATTGGAGAAAGTGTAATGGCTAACTTGGATCATGTGTGCTGTAATAACCAATCATGTTACATCCTTGACATCATTAAATTTCAGTCAGAATTGTACGACACTCAGTCGCCGTTTACGGATACCATAGGAATGAATGAGAAGTGCCGTAAGCTGAATCCCACCTGTCGTAAAAAAAAAAATGTCAGTGACTTCTCTTATAAAACGCCTTTTTTTCGTGGTAAACTCTAAAAATAGTTCTCTCCTCCAAAAAAAAAAAACAGCCCCTGGTCTCCTTTCCCATGTACTACCAGACCGGAAGTGTTAGCTTTAGCTGTTATGCTTTTTCGGCTAATGGTTGCAGGCTTGCCTTCTAGTGGCTTTGAATGCGTTGTTTACATGAACCGGAAGCAAGCGCATGCATTGTGATACTCTCTCCACAATGGTGGCGCGTCGCAGGAGGAGACTAGATGAGGAGGAGAAGAATTGTTAAATAAAGTTGTTATTTTTGTTTTCTTTGCACACAGTATTCTCGTAGCTTTATAAATTTACGGTTGAACCCCTAATATCACATGAACTATTTTACCAATGTCCTTGCTATACGTTTCTGTGCCTTGATCGTGGTAGTCTTGCTGTCTATGGGAGGGTTTTATCAAAATTTCATCAAAAATATCTTAATTTGTGTCCTGAAGATGAATGTTATTACGGGTTTGGAAAGACATGAGGGTGAG
>JAUZSZ010000101.1:23024513-23039202 GCA_034780575.1 Labeobarbus marequensis | reverse complement strand
AAGAACCGTTTCAGAGAACACATCTCCCACATGGCAAAACTAACTAACTAACTAACTAAAAAAAATCAGTGAAAAGTTCTCCCAAAAATACTATATATATATATTTATTTGTGGCCAAAATATATTTGAAATATATGAAATATACTGTATACCAAAATATATTTCTAAATGTATTTAAGGGACATGAAAATACGTTTCTAGTCCAGTAGCCAATCTTTGTGTATTGCAATTTAGCATTTTTTTGAAGCATTTTAAATGATGTTTTTGACCATTTCTTTCTATTTTTTTATATATATATTTTAAATGTATAAACATTTTTTCTAAAATATACAAAAAATGGCCAAAAAATATAATGGTAGAAAATACATTTACGTAAATATATTTTGAAACATATTTTAGCAAATACATGTGCCTATTTTATTATATTTTGAAATATATTTAAAAATACATTTGATTTTCTTTTCTTTTTTCTTTTTTAGTGTGAAGAACATAATGTAATAATCTAAACAACATATTTCCACTAAAAGAACCTTTTGTAGAATGGAACGTTTCCATAGATGTTAAAAGTTCTTCATGGAACATCAGTTTCAATAAAGAACCGTGAGTGTACTGTATAATACTAATACATATATATTTTAAAAATATATTTACATCAATATATTTTCAATAGGTTTTAGTTTAGGTTTTTCAGTTCAGTGCTCTTTACAAAAAATTTACTGTATGTGCAGTGGGGTCCAATATTGTTTTCTTCAGTATAAAAAAGACAATAATAAAAATCCCTTTAACTTTCACTGAAGGAGGGACCTGGATCATATCTAGTATCTGGATTATCACAGACACTTGAGGGTGGGGTTTTTGACTTTGGCCCGTAGCAACAGTCAAGCCATCACCCACAACACCCAAACAACCATCCAGCAACACCATAATAAACATATAGGCCACGTGAATGTCATGACAACACCCAGCACCATAGTGCTTTGCATAGACTAATAACACTCACATTTACATCAGAACATGCAAAAATCTAGCAGGATTTACAAGAGCTCAAGTAGTAAAAAAAAATCCAGAAAGGGAAGCGAGCAGGGTAGACTACAGAGGAAGAGTGAAGCAACATTTTATTATCTACTACAGCATTTGCATTGAATTTCACTTCCGTTCACAGCTGAGTGCTGAGACTCAAGTAAACACAGATGAAAAGGCTCTTTTGTGCCGGAACATGGTTCTACTTCCTGCTGCACTGTTGTCTCTGCTCAGTGAGTAAGACACTCTCGTTCAGTGGCCTCCTCCGAGTCCAGCGGTCTGACGTGTCTCTACACGACTGGAACAAACAGTCCCAGAGGAATGCCCTTGGCAGGAATATGAACACACAGAGTGTGTGACACACAGAGTCACTGGGGATCAGACTCCACCAGAGAATATAGAGGACCAAAAGAACAGCTTTAACCTCTCACTGGACATCACTGACTTCCTGCTCTTATCATGCACGATTCATCAGTGCACATTATTCTAATGAAAAAATAGTTTGTCTTCCTAATCTTTCAGCAAAATGTAATGTAATTCCTTTGCGACTGACGTCAGAGACTATTTTTCTTCCCCTCCCGTCCAAACACCTGTCATATGGAGACTACTTTTCACTGTACAATTAGATTTGAGTAATGAAGCTGGCTTATTTGGCCTGTCTCATCAGTGTTGGGTGTTTTTCTGCAGATCATACAGTACATACACACTCAGCATACTGGCCAGGTTGATGGATAGAATGTAGGGGTGAGTTCAAACCTCAGATTACATAACCTTTCTCTGTCCCGTCCTAAAATATCCTGCCCGGCCCTGTGTCTCCTCTTACCCTTAGCCTGATAACATAGACCTGCGCAGGGAGCAGAGGTCGCGTGAAGAGACACCACAGGCCAGCAGGTGGCGTAATCAAATACAACTAACACAGTGTGTGTGTGTGTGTGTGTGTGTGTGTGTGTGTGTGTGTGTGTGTGTGTGCAAAACCTGCAGTGCCTCTAAATTTCTAACATGACCAAAACTTTGCTGAAAAACCTGTTGCACACAATCTACTACATGCCTTCTGTCATCTAATTGACAGTTTTGTAGCAAGTAAAAGGTTTTTTACTATAATTTTACAAATGTCCCCATTCAGCTTGTGCTTCACGTGTCTTTTTGTTGTGAAATCTTTACTGATTTTTGTACAGTAAATGTAAGAATAATGTTTGTAATAAATCAACATGAACTGGACTGAAGCAACATTTCTTGATTATCCATGCATCCAATGCAAGCATAATAAAATATATCACATTTGTTTATTTGTCCATCTCTCAGTCATCATTGTACTGCATTGCATTATGTGTTTTAAACTACAGAGCTTTGATTATAAAACTAAGTATTTAAATATCATCTTACTAAGACATTATTAGAGATATAGAGTGACAACTGATATTTGTATCATTTACAAAGACCTCATTGGTGTACATTACAGGCTATCAGAATTTCAGCTTTATTTTGGCCAAATTACATAATTTTGCTCAGTTTGGGCCTCTAAATAAAAATGAGATGCTTTTTCACCTCTAATGTGTATTTGAGAAAAACATTTATTTCATAATGATATTTCCCCCTTTTAAATTCTTATTATACAATGAAAGGTTAGATTTTTGTGATTTTTTAAAATAAAAGATCAAAAGAATTAACAATGCAGATTAATTTTCACAGCCTTCTTTGATCATATTTACCAAGGGTGCCGATATTTTTGGCCATGACTGTATGTTCAGTTTGTGCTGAATACAGTGTAATCACTTTAGCAATTGTTTATAAGCAACTGGAAAAAGCACAAAAATGTGGGCATGTCAGACTTCTCCAGGGCCCAAAACCCACTCAGACCCCAGAGGGTTAACCAATTTGTTACTGATGTTTTGTGCATCCCTAATGGTCGTAGTTCACTGTGCACACCTGTAGCTCTGAGGTATGGGTCCTGTGTAAAGCATTCTTACAGTAGTCTTTCCGTCAGGTGGGTTTGTGTGTGTCTGTGTGGGTCAGTAAGAGGTGGGAGTTTACAAGCTTAGATTGGTTCCTCTGTGCTTCATGAGGTAATGTAACAATCTGACACGGTTAAAATGACCTGCATGTTTTAGGATGTCTGTGTTCGCCTTCTTTATTCAGTTTTATAATGGTTCCTGTGAGACAGAGTGGAATGTGCAATGAATGTTTTACAGGCTTCGTGAGCACTCAAGACCCCTCCTGTCTCTGCCAGCCATCATAACAGTACCACAAACCTTTTTACTTTCTCTTTTGTCACGATTTTTGCTTCTCCAAACACTGGCACATAATCTGCAATGATGCATTTCCAAGGAATGGTGGTTTGCTCCCTCTGTAAAGTCAAAATGGGCTGCAGACTGCAATTCACATTGACTCATTTCTTAGTTTTTCTTTTCTAGCTTCCTACATTCTTGGTTCTTATCTTTTTTTATCCTTTTAGCTTTTAGCATCCCTTACAAATGTGTTCCATTCCTGCATCTATATTTCTTTCTCGACCTCTATCCCTTGTTCCCTCACATATTCGTGAACACACAAAAACTCCTTTCATCTTTCATTCACAGATATGTATCTGATCCCCAGAGCTGTACAGGCTGTGCTCTCAAACACAACCACGCCTCCCCCAACAGCCAGAGAGGGAAACAGAAAGAATGAAAATATGCAGGAGATAAAAGAGAAGAAACACTCAGAAAAGATGTAATTAACATTCTGAAATTCTTCAGTCAAACACCCATCTTCCAACATACAGACACTGAACTGAAGATAGGATATAAAGGGATCATTAAAACACTTCAAGTCAGTCCGTTTCAGTCTGTTGTTGATGATAATTATGAAGTGCGTCATTTTTATGGTAAAATGCTTTTTACTATATCCCAGATAGAAGTAGCGGATACGTTGTTTACATTCAGATCAAAGTGTCAACAATGTAAACAACGTATATGCGTACATACGTTGTTTACGTATGTGATACTCTCCAAAATGGCGCTATAGGGTGACGCGGAGGAGACAAATTGTTGAATAAAGTCATTATTTTTGTTTTCTTTGCACATGAAAATTATTCTCGTAGCTTCAGAAAATTTCGGTTGAACCACTGATATCACATGGATTATTTTAACGATGTCCTTGCTACGTTTCTGAGCCTTGATCGTGTTAGGATCATTGCTGTCTATAGGAGGGTCAGCGAGCTCTTGGAATTCATCAAAAATATCTTAATTTGTGTTCCGAAGATGAACGAAGATCTTACAGGTTTGGAATGACATGAGGGTGAGTAATTCATTTTTGGGTGAACTATCCCTTTAATACAGCACGGCAACCGCATGCAAGTCTATGTTTAACGCTTCTCGTAGCTATGTGAAAAATATCTGTCAGTCTAAAGTGTATTATTGGAACACAGTTCATTGATGGAGCTGTGACAAGCTGATGATCTGAATGAGAGAGAGAGCGATGGAGAGCAGAGGACGCGAGGAACAGGATCAAGAACCGCTGCTTTAGAACATTGATTTTGAAACTTGTGAATCCATTAGTTCGTTAGAAGAACGAACTAGGGGTGTCGTGCACCCCTAGTTTTGAAGATATGTCAATAACTCTTCCTCTTCTCTAAAGCAGCGCAACATGGTCCTGCCCCCTTTGTTACATGTTCCTGTGGACAGGGTTTATATCAATTTCAGGGTTTGTGATGTCACAAACCTGGGAAGTAGTTTGTTGTAGTCCCTACGAGCCGAAACTGTAGGCATTAAACTGACATAATTTTAAAAGACAATATCTCCATTTGCATTGAACTAACTAAAGTTAAAAAAGTGAAATCACAATCAACCATCTTTAACACTTTGAATTAGCTTTTGTTTTTATATTTTTTGTTATTTTAGTTTTAATTTGTAGTAATTTTTTATGTGCTTTTGTTATTTTATTTTATTTTTTAAATATATTTTTCACTAATTTATGTTAGTTTTAATGTTTGTAGTTTTAGTACTTCAACTTAAACCACAAGGCATTATTTCTACTATCGTTTTAGTTTTAATTTATAACAACTGGTGTGAGGTGTGGCTAGTTAAATTTAGATTCACACGGAATTTATTTGGTTTGGGAAACCTGTTTGTAAACAGTCATTATTCTTGCAGTTCATGGTTTATGGTGACGATTTTGATTCATCACAGTGACTCAAATGTTCTGAATAAGTTCACTAAAAAAATAATTCAACGATTCAGTCAGTGACTTTTCTTGCAGGTTATGTTGTTGTTCCAGTAAGTGGCAACAAGTAACTTAATTTGTGACTAAATCAAGTGTTTGATCTTAAACGCTTCCCCTAAAAATGTTAACAAAGCAGGATTTGACTTCAAAGGATGACAGTATTTCAATAATATCCTTTAATTGTATATTAAATTGTATATTAAAATTGCTTTCATTACATTCAAGTTCTTAAATTGATGTCAATGCATTTCCCAAGGAAAAACCTTATTTTGAATGCTGAGAAGATAAGACAAGGTAAAGTTAAGACACTTGAGAACTACATCAGCTTGGAAGGTACAGGACATGAGACCTAAAACAATTCTGCTTTTGGCTTTTTGTTTTCAACTTCCAGAAGGTTTTGTTTCAGTGCCACTGATTTACCCTCAATGTCTGACTACAAATTATTGACCCTAGTGCCGACCACAGCCATTGTCCTTCAGCTGTGCTCCTCTAGAACAGTCTGCACCAGACTCTCATAAACACTGTGGACCGACTGACCCTTAGTACAACTAAAAACACCCTCTCTCTCTCTCTCTCTCTCTCTCTCTCTCTCTCTCTTCCTGTAACTGCAGAGCTGCACTTAAATTCTGGGTTTTGAACTCCATATGAGAAAGATATCATCTCGGTTTTGTTTTCCTCAGATATGATGCCTCTCATGTGCACATTCAGGTGATCGCTCTGGCCAGCTGTGCTGTCGTCATTTCTGGGTGTGTGGTTGCCATGAGCAGTTCATGTGAAAGTGTTGCGATTGATCAGGATCCAGATTTTGGTTGTGTGGTCTTCATTGTGGCTTAGTGAGTTAGAGCTTTGCACGGGCAACATATGGCACTTTATTTCAGGGCTGTTCTTAATGTGAAGGATGTTAAAAATTTCATATTTTCAAAATCAGCTACCCAGATGGTCCCTCGACAACTAAACTTTTTGGTCTTAAGTAAAAAAGGCTTGTTTAAGTATAATTTTTAAGGCTCTTATGGATTGTTTATATATAATTTGACAACACAACTGTTTTGAATGATTTCTGAAGCATCATGTGACACTGAAGACTGGATTATTGATGCTGAAAATTCAGCTTTACATCACAGGAATAAATGACATTTTAAAATATATTTAAATAGAAAACAGTTATATTACATTAAAATAATATCTTACAGTATTACAGATTTTTATCAAATAAATAGCCTTGATGAGCAAAAGAGACTTTTTTTGTTTTTTTAAATCGGAGTCCTCACTTTGAAAATACATCTAATGTACTGCTCTATGTGTGTGTTTTCAGTCTATGAATCCTGCTGTTCCTCCAAATCCCCCAAGTTTAGAGGACGAGGACTGTTACGAGGAGGCAGAACCATTTGTCCCGGCCAGTCAGTCTACAGGTCAGTGTAACAACTTATTTTTAGAGGGATATCTAACCCAAAAACAAAAATTCTGTCATTTACTCATGTCATTCTAAACCTGCCTAACTCACTGTCTTATATGGGACATGAAACAATTCAGCAGTTTAATAAAACAACTTACATCCACGTGTAATGCTAAAATAAGCATCTTTGCCTCAGATAAAGTGGACTCAGACAGCAGTCACTACGAGTCGTATGGCGAAGAGGAGGATGACGAGGAGTTTGTAAAAGACAGAGCTCACTATATCCAGTGGAGCTCCTCTCAGCCGTGTTTAAGACCTGTGCCAGAGTCACGCATCTGTGGATACCTCTGGAAGAAGAAGTGGTTGGGCCAGTGGACCCGCCAGCTCTTCATTATTAAGCACAACTCACTATTGGTAAGAGCCTCAATTTAGTTTCATTTGGCTCTATTCCAAACTGCCTTTTTGTCTACACATTCACATGCTCTTAGGTTGTATGCTTATATGTCCAGTTAAAATCAAGTTAGTGGTTTTTTATGTTTTTACGAGTTACAGTCTTCATCTGTTTGTGCAAGTATGCATGAGACAAACTGAATATTTGAAGGATTTAAAGGTGTATATGACTTTCTTCTTTCAGACGAATTCAATCAGAGTTATATTAAAAATTGTCCTGCCTCTTTCAAGCCTTATATTGGCAGTGAATGGGTGATTGAGATTTTGAAGCCCAAAAAAGTGCATCCATCCTTCATATAAAGTGTTCCTCACAGCTCCAGGGGGTTAATAAAGACCTTTTGAAGTGAATCGATGCATTTGTGAAAGAAAAATATCCATATTTACAACTTAATAAACCATAATATTTAGTTTCCGCTAACTGTCGTATATTTACACTATTTAGATGAATGAGATTCAACAATACTAAATCTAAATAAGAGTCAACAATTCAAATCAAAACTGAAGACTAAATTCACCTTCTTGGGTTTTATTTTCTGTGCTTGCTACAGTCCAAATGTGTTCTCAAGTGTATTGAATCTACACTTGTAGTGTATTTCAAAAATTAAAAGTATGTTTTTTAAAAAACTGTACTTCCAGATAATATAATTTTAATGAATGAAAAAGCCACTTAAGTGTACTTAAACAGACACTTTCAATGAGTGTTTCTTAACACACGTAAGTACACTTTTAAAAGTACGTTTTGTAATGTTTTTTGAAGCACATTTTAAATCATTGTTTTAATAACCTTTTTCATGCTTTAAAGTACACTTGTTTTGATGTCGACTAACACACTAAAGCACATGTAAAGTACTTGATTATAGTTTTAACTGTAGAGTTATTAAAGCTAACATATATGCAACTTCATCCTTACAAATGTGTAATTACAAATATATTTAAAGCTGCATAAAATATATTTAATTTTTTCGTTAAAAATGATCCAAAATCAGTATTTGAGCAAGTAACCAGCCAGTGTTCAAAACTATCGCCTTACTTTAGCACGATTCACAACGGTAAGCTTATAATAATGTTTTCTAATTTGAGTGGTACGGGTAGATTTTTGCAGGAAATTCGAGCATGGTACTGCGTCATTACGTCATGTCTGTAAACGTAAAGAAGATGTCCCGGTTAGTAGGCTATCGCATGTAAGGATCCTGCAGGTGGAGGATCGTTTATAGCCTTTTCTCACAGCAGCTAGAATAATTAAATCTATCAATTTGATGGCGGATTGTAATCCATAAAGGATTATGTGTTTATGAAACACATGTGAATGAAATGAAATTCTATTCCAGTTTAAGTGTGCCTGGGATTACACAAGATTTGTATTTTAAAGAAAACCAGTTCGATGGGAGCATAGTTTGTGCAACGGGGCGACAGGCGGAGTGGGATCCATATGCAGCTTTATTGAGAAAACAACAAACAAGGTCAAATACCGGCAAACAGTTCTGTAGGAGGCTAGGCAGAAACAGAGTCGTGAGGCAAGCAAGGGTCAGGGCAGGCGGCAAAAGTTCAAAGTCAATGATACAAGATCCAAATCGAGGCAGGCAGAAAACAATCACAAGGTCAATGGGCACAGAGTCAAAACCAGAAAAACAAACACGGGTAAAGAACGCTCGGTAATGATAGCCAGGGCAAATCAAGACTTTGCGTGGATCTGAGTGTGAGTGCTGCTTATATGTGTGTGTAAATGTGGAACAGGTGTGGTGGAGTGATTAGTCCAGGTATGTGGGATCATGGGAAACTGAGTCCGGATAGATGGGATCAGAATTCGGGTGATAGTTCCCTCTGGTGGCGAGAGGAGGGTAACACCGGAGTCTCGTTCGTAACAGCTTGTAATTAGATATTACATTTTAAAATGCTTGTAATCAGATTACAGTTTCTTTTTATGGATTACATGATTACAAATTATTTACACAGTGGTACTCATCATTTATTGATTCTCCCAAATTCTTTTTTCTCTTTTAAACTTTCCTTTCTAAAAAAATTCACAATATAGAATGGCCATGTAAATTTAATGTAAATGAATTTATAATCCATGCTTCTGAATTTGGGGACAAAAGCACCTCTCAGTCAATTATACCATGTATGAGACTAATAGAATATTTCAAATTTGGGTGTTCAAGTGTTTTATTTCATTTTAATTTTACAGCGTTATGATTTAATAATTATTAGCTTTTCAACAGCTCATAAACCACCTGCTTTACCTTAATTTACCTCAGTTTGAGTGACATTTTTGATCAAATTTCCTGCCAAATCAAACCTGAAAAAAATCATTACTATATTCTTACTGTGTTTTACCAGCTGAATAAAAAGCACAGATTTTAATGTACTGGCTAAATAATACATTTGTTTAGAAAAATTAAAAAAACAAACAAACAAGAAATCCTCTATAGTGTACAAGAAAGCATCTTCTGTAACACTTTAGTATAGGGACCAATTCTCACTATTAAGTAGTAGAGTATTAGCATGCATATTATTTACATATTGGCTGTTTATTAAAGCACATATTACTGCATGACCATTCTACATCCCTATATCTAACTACCTAACTATTTATAAGCAGCAAATTAGGAGTTTGAGGCAAAAGTTAATGGTTTGTTAATAGCGAGAATCAGACCTTAAAATAAAGTGTGATCACATTTTCCATAATAGCCTTATATTTTTCGGGAAAACTATTTTTTAGGAAGCTGAAGTGCTTTTAAAATGGTTGAAATAGGTTGTCTGAAAAAATGACAGTCAAAGCGACAAATTAGATGAGTGGAAAAACATAAACGAAAACTGAAGGAAACTGATTTGCCATTTTTTGGTCTGAATGTCCTTAATTAAAGGTGAATGTGTCCAGATGATGGGCCACTGGATGAGCATTATGCTGACTCATACCCCTGAAACTACATGACCTTCAGCGGCAATGACAATTAAACAACCACAGAAGCTTTTAAAGGGCTCTCATTCTTCTCTCCCAACACACACCCAAAGAAATATATAAATAACATATTTAATTGGAGACCTTTTATACAAGTGTCTGGATATGAATTCTGACTAAAAGGATGAATCCTTCTAGCTTTTGGCTAGATGACAACCAAACTGTTTCACACAATAATATATTTTAAAATGTCATTTATTCCTGTGATGGCAAAGCTGAATTTTCAGCAGCCATTCCAGTCTTCAGTATCGCTTGATACCTCACTAATTTTATTATTAAATATTTGTGAAAAACCATGATATACTAAAGTTTGGTGTGAGTGGGATAAAAAAAAAATCTATTCATCAAAGAATCCTAACAAAATATATTATGGTTACCAAAAAATATTTAGCATCAAAATGGTTTTTAACATTGATGATAATTAGAACCATGAGCACCAAATCAGCATATTAGGATGATTTATGAAGAATCATTTTCCAGTTTCATTACATATAATGTTGAGGCTGATAGCTGCAGATGTAGGAATGAGTATTTTACATCCCTTAAAATATCATGCAAACCTATATTAAGATATCTTCCTTGTGGACTATGTAGGGGACTTCAGGTTTTACTGTTCTTGCGGAAACATTTGATCCTCAAAATCTTGGCAAAAGCAGACCAAACACACACACACACATGCACACACATGCTGTTATGTCTCAGTGGGAGAAGTATGAATTATGCTGACCCAGTTTTCAGAGATGAACCCATCCCACACTGATCAAACACTTCAGGTATCAGGGCAAATCTAATCTAAACTACTCCATAAGCTCTGTGTGTGTGTGTGTCTCAGATGTGGTATGAAGGAGGTCTATAGGCTGCAGAGAAGTGGAGAGGAATTACAAGGGCTTCTACTTGAGAGTCTCAGTGAATACGAGGCAGAGCCGTTGCACTTGAGAGAGTGTATGTGTGAGCAGGAATTACTGAACTCGGCTCAGAAAAGACTCCATTCCATCGAACTGTCAAGGCTAAACTCCTTTGGTTGTGATGGAGAGGGTGAACGAACGAAGGATGGAGGGAGGGAGTGAGAAAAAGAGGGAGCAGTCATGACTGGGAGAAAGTATGCCTGGCAGGCCAAAATCAAACTGGCAGGAGTGTGACATGACAAATTGTTGCTGCGCCCACAAAACGCTGGGAGACATGATGGATGGCACACCGGCACACAAACAGTTCAGCACACACACACACACATAAATTGGTAAATAAGTCTTGCGATAATGATAGTGTGTGATTTGAATACCAGGCAGCCACACTTCCAAGGAAAGCACATTACCAGTCACTAGAAAAATGAGAGGATGGAGACACAGAGAAAGAGAGAGGGCAAATCAACAAGACTCACCCAGGGATTATTTGCTTCCTCTCCATTCACACCCCAGGCTGCCCTCCAAAGCTGATCTGCCATGTGTTTTGTAACTGATCTGAGCGTTGGGATCACAGAGAATGATTCTAGCCCTGGATCCGGGTTCCTTAATAGTTATGTTAATGATTCTTTTAGTACATTTAAGAGTTATATATTAAACAACATTGCTAAACAAATGAAAATGTGCTGACATTTCATTTTTTTACTACATTTTTTTCTCCAATTTATTGAATTTGGTTGAGAATTGGGCAATACCTGAGTCACTAAACCAGATGAGTCAGTTCTGTAGTCAAGCTATAAACCTTAAAGGGATAGTTCACCCAAAAAATGAAAATTCTGTCATTAATTACTCACTCTCATGTCTTCCTAAACCTGTAAGACCTTCATTCATCTTAGGAACACAAATTAATATATTTTTGATGAATTCTGAGAGCTTTCTGACCCTGCATAGACAACAATGTAACAATGTTCCCAGGCCCAGAATACTTTTGTGCACAAAGAAAACAAAAACAATGAGCCTCATTCATGAAACAGGAGCAGAACGAATTTTTGTGTAAATAGTTCGTAAAGCCGTTCTGACGTAAATTTTCAGATTCATATGTTCGTATTTTAAAACGTTAGTTGGTACAAAAGAAATTTACACCTGCTCCCTACCAGGTATAAATGGTGCGTAAAACGTTCTGTGTTCTTTTTGGCAAACTGATTACACTGAATTTTGATGCACTGCCATTATAATATTTTACAAGTTCGTTTGATCCGGGTTTTGTTTTTTTGTAGCTGAGAGTTGATACACTGTTTAGCTCCGGTTTAGCTTTGGGTAGAACGCAGCGCTTGTCTCTGTCACTTTTTACCCAGCCGTCCAATCAATGGAGGAGGGGCGGGACAAATATTTCACCAACCAATCATCCTGCTTGTACAAAAACTGAACAACAATAGAGAAGTTAATATTACTGGTTACTGCATTTTTATATTCAGTAATATTCTTCAAAATTAGATACTAGTTACTGCCATGGATAGCCCACTCAGAGGCGGAGGCATGGGTGGGCCTGGGTGGGCCTAGCTTGCCCACCCAGTCAGATCGATGGAAATACATATTTTTTTAGAATACAATTTTAACGTTTATATTTTTTAATTAATTACTTTAAATGTGATTTCTGTTTGTTGTGTTTCATTAAAACTAGCCTATATAATAATATTAATATTAATAATATTAATATTAATACTGCTAAGTAGTTAATCCTCTGTTACCTTGCGCTAGTACTATGTTACGTTCTTCGCACCAGTAGTGCTGTACGGATTCTAGCAGCTCCATTGAATAAAACAGCCATCTATACTAACAGAACATTTGGATTACGACGAAATTATTATCGTATTTCGAGTAATTGCACAGCCCTAATTAATACCTTCCTCTGACCTGAAAGAAACCAGGATTTGTATGAAAGTTGGACTATTCAAGAAAAAGCTGTGACAGATTGTGTTTGGGGGCACTTACTTACGCACCAAATGCTCTGGCAAGGCAAATGTACAGTACTGGTGTTTGTCAGGCCAATATATTACAATAAATTAATTGTGGTACTAATTTGTGCACAAATGAAGAATGTTGGTAACCAAACAGCTGTTGGTCCCCATTGACTTCCATAGTATGGAAAAAAAATCCAATGGAAGTCAATGGGTACCGTCAACTGTTTGGTCATCAACATTCTTTAAAACATTCTCTTTTGTGTTCAGTAAAAGATAGAAATGTATACAGGTTTGGAACAACTAGAGGTTGAGTAAATGATGACAGGATTCGTTTTTGGATGAAATCAAAACAATGGAAAAAAATATAGTACAATGGCTATGATTTAACAAAATGAGGAATTAATTAGTAAAATGTGGAACGAATTCTTAATTTGTGGCCATGATAAATATATTTTTGTCTGCATGTCATGTGTCGGGCTCCATACAAACCTTAACCAAGTGAAAAGTAATTTTCTTTAGAAATGGATAGAGAGCTTTATTACAGACAGATTGTTTTCCACATGCTAAGATCATAGTTACTGATGTTTAATTACCTCTAAATTAAACTCTGTCTTTCAATATACTAACATAAAACACCTCACTCATGAGAGATGTGCAATGTTGTGAAATAATCAACAATGCAATTTAGCCCAAAATTTGTTTGTTTGTTTGTTTTTTCAATGAAAAAAGGTTGTGTTCTTTAGTTTTTGTGTTAGAAAATGACAACAAAATTAAGCATAAAAAGTCAAATATTTGATTCTATTTAATATATATATACACACACACACATACATATATATATAAAAATTTTTTAAATATTTGATTTTATTTTTAATTTTAAAATCTTTTTTATATAGTGGAGAATTTGAAAGAGAATAATTCGTTAGATCTAAAAGTAGGAAATGAGAATTCTAATGAAAGTCATTACTGAGTATTGCATCATGAGATATTTTCAGATAAACACAACTAGAAATAAAGTTAAATAACTTGTTGAAACACAAATGCTGTCAGTCTGTAAGACAGCAAAAGTTGAACTAAATAAAAATAAGCATACTAAATATTCTGAATAAGCATGCAAAAATATTACACCAGCCTGCATCATATCTGCTGAATGAAATCCAAGTTTCCTACTAATTTTGTGCTGCTGATTCTAAAACAGTCAATTTTGCTTTTTCACGTCAGACTTTCTCACAAATTATGATGCATTTCTGCTTTTGAGAATTATTTTTCTGGTGAAGAAGTCTTGTATTAACCCTTAATCATCAGAAAAACACCACAACTCTTTGATCAATTCTCAGCCTGTTTTCACATGCATGATATATTTGACGACTAACCCTGATTTCAAGGCTACAATTATGACTAATGACAGAACAAAACATGAGCCTGATGTTTTCTGCTTTAACTCCATCCAAGCAGCCACAGAAATTCACCGATTTTGTGAAAAAAGCATATTGTGCTTATTTGGTAAAGTTCTTTGATATTAAATGGAATATTTGAATGTGTTTTTCCATTGCTTTGCAGCTGAATGATGCATTCTGAATACACTTTGAAACCCAAAACTTTTGACTGCTTTTATTATTTTAATAAGCGCATTACAGGGGTCACATGACGACGCTAAAAAGAACATTATTTTCTGTATTTGGTGTAATGCAATGTGTTTATGTGGTTTAAAGTTCAAAAAACACATTATTTTGCACATACTGTACATTATTGTTGCTCCTCTAAGCCCCGCCTTTCTGAAATGCGTCGATTTTTACAAAGCTCATCGTTC
>JAUZSZ010000101.1:22666937-22677014 GCA_034780575.1 Labeobarbus marequensis | reverse complement strand
CACACACACACACACACACACACACACACACACACACACACACACACACACACACACACACACACACACACAACAAATCTGTGTGTATCACTGGTGTAAATTATATGGGTTCAGGATTCCATTACACCCAGGATGTTTAACCAGGGATCCATAAGATACTCAAGGGGCTCAGTGGGTCATGACATTATGACAGCCCAACTATATCTAATTTTTTTCTTTCCAACCAACTGTAGTTAAAGAATTTTATCAAATTTATTGTAAAATAACATTTAGTTTTGTTAATCCCGAGTCCATGGGTTAGAAAAGAATCTTGCTGAAAGTTCCTGCCACTGCTATTAAAAACTCCTGTGCTTCAGCAACACGTAATACACGTTTACAGTTACAGTAATCTCAGTCCTTCCCTTCATAATTGATGTGCATAGCATTTTGTAATGAATTCATATTGGTTTCACATTGCTCCACGTAAATTTTGAGGAATTCGCTGAGTAAACACTGATTGTCTGGTTATAATCCACACCGCACCTTCACTGCTCTGTTGTATTAATAATGAATCAGAGTAGCAAGAATAAATGCACGGTAGTTGCTAATATATATAGTTATTGTGGGAAACACCCACCAAGTATATTTGCAGTTCAATAATAATACCAGTTACAAAAGAAAATTCTGTGTTATTTCACTTTGATTTGTGGATTAATCAGTGACTTTTTATGCTACGATCTATGACTTAATGGAACTTTCTGTGTCAAATGTTTAAACTCAGATTTGTATCTATAGGTTTAAGGCTGATGATGTTAATTGGACAATGGAAACCTGACCAAACAATGAAAATCATAAAAACATTATTACTGGCAGTTAAAGCCAGTTAAGGAACACAATTGCACATCCATTTGTTATCTGTCATGGAACTAAAACCGCTGTTTTTTGGGTGAGGCAGACTGTGGAATATGTTACCGCCCTGCCTTTCTTTCTCTCTCTATCGTTCTTTCTCTCTCTACTCCATCTCCAAGAGATTGTTGTTGGTGACTTGAGCTTTCCAGCGTGCTTGCACTACAAACATTCCAGACCTCTCGAGCTCCAAGGAGCTGGCCGGCTCCACAAAGCTGGGAGCTATATAAGACCCGGGGCAGTGTATTGAGCAACATCTTTAACTTGGTCATGGGCTCCCTATGGCCTGATACAAGATGGGGGAGGGGGGCGTTCCGCATTCCACTTTCTCTACCGGGGCAAAGTGCCATCCAGATTCCAGCAGGAATACATAGAGAGGTTGAAATTCCAGTGTGCAGATAGAGGGACGTGCCACAACACATGACAGGATGAGTGAAGCATGCACATGGAACACATGGGAAGAATTCTGTATGCTAAATGCATGCATGACATCACATGTAGACAAGTGCTGCTCATTCTTGGCGCCTGTCAGCAGCTGACCTCTGCACACACGCATAAACAAACATGGGGAAAAACAAACATGCATCTTTTCCCCAAAGCACATGATGTCAGTCTGTGCTGGAGCAATGCAGTTTAGAGAGATGATCACTGTACAGTGTTCTGTCTCCCTCTGTGTTTTTGGCTGCTCTCGCAGTTGTTTTTGAAAGCGGAGAGTCTGTGTGCAAAGAAAGTTGAGGCCAGGACAGCAGGCCGATAGCGAGAGAAAAGAGTGGGAGAGGGAACGAGAGGAGAAAGAAGAGAGTAGATCCTTGGGAAGACTCACAAGGGGTTGTGGGGAAAAGGATCTCGGCTGAAGAAGGCGCTGCTGCATACAAAAAGATAAAGAGAGGGTTTGAAAAGGGGAGTGAGAATGAGTTACAGCAAAACAGCTTTTTGTATTTCGTATAACAGTGATTATAAGTCAGTGTGGGAGGTAGGAATGGGATGAATTTTAGAAAAACAAGCTGTAAACTACACTGTAAAAAAAAGTTGAGCCAACTTAAAAGTTTAAGGCAACCAGCTTCAGCAGATTTTTGAGTTTTCTCAACTTATTTTTTAAGAAATTTCTGAGTTTTCTCATCTTTTTGTTGTATAAACTTAAAACAAGAAAGTTGAGAAAACTCAAAAAAATCTGCTGAAGCTGGTTGTCTTAAACTTTTTAAGTTGACTCAACTTTTTATTTATTATTATTATTTTTTTTTACAGTTCTGTAAAAAATTTAAAATGTTGAGAGAACTTTAACGTTTAAGGCAACCAGCTTAAGCAGATTTTTGAGTTTTGTTAACGTATTGTTTTAAGTTTAAAAACAAAAAGTTGACTATTTGTTGTGTGAACTTAAAACAAGAAGTTTCAAAAACTCAAAAATCTGCTGAAGCTGGTTGCCTTGGCTTAAACTTTTAAGTTTGCCCAACTTTGCATTTTTTATTTATTTATTTATTAGTATTTTTTTCACAGTGTAGGACTGGAAAGGACCGGAGCTGGGATTTGATCTCTGGTCACAGAAGCACAACTGTGTTACATGTCATGTCAGACAACATTTTTGATATTTCTCATTGTTTTCCCCATAGAAGCGAAAGGGTTACTAGAATCAGATGTATGCGCTGTTGTTGTTTCATTGACAAGCATGGATAGATCTGAGGCTGCTTGAATCTGATGGTACAGGCTGAAGTTCTTGCTCTTGTGTTTTGTATCTTGCACATTTTATTCACAGTAGCTCATCTGTGTTCCAGAACATTCAAATGTCGAGGTCACAAACTCTGCATCCCTATAAAATCCATTTTTATTGAGTGTTATATATCAGAGATATAGCAGCGTGGTCTGGGTCTTGTCAAGAGTAAATATTTACCATTGTGGTGAGCCTAGCTTCCTCTTACGTAACACTGAGTCATGCCAGTCATGCTGTTACTCAGCAGTGGTTAGCTGTCATTCACAGTATCCCTTGAGCCGCTGGTTACATTTTGTCAGGATTGCAGCAACATGTTTATGCTATAATTTACTGTATAATTACTTTGACAAATCATAGCTATTTTAGACTGTGTTTTCATTAGAGCGATGGATTTCCACTTAGTTTACAACCTTTTTTTAGCCCAAGGACCCCATTTAGTTGCTCAGAAATGCAGTAATAACAGTAATACTGTTAAACATTTTTACAATTTAAAATAGCTGTTTTCTGTTTGAGTATATTTTAAAAAGTAATTTATTTCTGTGATGCAAAGCTGAATTTTCTTACTCCAGCCTTCAGTGTCAGATGATCCTTCAGTAATCATGCTGATTAGCTGCTCAAGAAACATTTCTTATTATTATCAGTGTTGAAAACAGATGCTTAATATTTTCTTGTGGAAACAGTGATGAACAGCATTTATTTGAAATATAAATAATCAATATAATCTTTTGTAACATTCTAATTGTGTTTGCTGTCACTTTTGACAAAAAAATTTAGCTAAAACTTTAGTTGAAGTCAATGCATGTATTTTATGCAATACTGAAAATCTTTCACAAAAACGTGTTAAATCAAAAACGGGCAACCCTCCTGCAGTAACATTTAATATGCTTTCTCACTCTATATTTGGTTTATCTGTATCTTTAGAACAGAACTGAACCTTGTCCTAACAGAATAAAAAGAGAAAGACAGAAATAATAAAGAGAATGGCATAATGTTTAATGAGATTTCTTTCAGTCCACTAATCATCTTACTGGCAGACACAAAAATCTGCTCGCTGCAGGAGACCAACCATTAATAACAGAATCGTACATGCCTCCTCTCCTAGTTCATCACTCACTCTCGATGATTTATTTCTCTTTTCTCAGTCTCACACGCTCAGCTTTCACAGCAGCGTAAGACCTCTGTGTGCTGCCCTCCTCTCGTCTGGTCTCACCTCATGCTTTCTCCTGTTTAAACTGTCAGATGTGAATGTATTTTCTTCTCTCCTCCTCTGTTTTGCAATAGTCTGGTTGCTGTTTGGCAAAAATGCCTATTTGTACACACACACACACACTGTAAGACTATACCATTTAAGACTGGTTTGCCCTACTGAGCCAAACCACTGAATTATTAAGAACGAACTGGCTCCCCAAGATCCAGTGGAAAATAGACACTTCTGGAAAACAGCACACATGCATAAAAGAGTTCAGATAATCTAGTATTCGTTCTTTAAAATTCATACACACTGAGGCAGCTGTACCCGATAAAGTTTTATTATTGTTGTGTTGCTTTTTAGTGATGGTGGTGTGGCCTAGTGGTTAAAGATCTGGATGTAAGTTTGAACCCCACGAGAGGGATTGAAGAATAATGACTATTGTGCTCTTGAAACTTCAAGTTGCTCCAATAAGACTATAGATCAAAGCATAAGATAGATTCATATAAATCATATGTATATGTCAGCTAAAAAACTCAGTATTATTTCTTTTTGATCATGCCAAATTCTAACTTTCATAAAACTCAAGTCTTGTAAATCAGGTCATCAGAACTTTGTACTGTACGTCAGCACAGTTCCTGAGAAAACAGCAGGATATATGTCTGAGTAGTCAATTATAAATCGATAACATTGTAAAGCAGCTGTAAAATATTTGTTGTTATCAACAAGATGATTTTATCTGTTTTTATATGACTATATTGCTATGTTTATGTTCAACTTGTATTCTAAAATGTTGTATGATTTATCACAGCTTGTAGGTATATTCATGTATAATAAATAATATATTTTTTAATAATTACATTTTTATTATTTTAAGAATTATTTTTTATTTGTGCTCATTCAGCAAGGATTAAATTGTTTTAAAAAGTCACAGTAAAAACATAAAAATGTATCAGAAAAAATGATCACGGTTTTCACAAAATTAAGCAGCACAATTGTTTTCAACACTGATAATAATAAGAAATGTTTCTTGAGTAGCAAATCAACATATTAGAATAATTTCTGAAGGATCATGTGACACTGAAGACTGGAGTAACTTACAGCTTTGCATCAAAGAAATAAATGACATTTTAATATATATTCAAATAGAAAACAGTTATTGTAATATTATTTCACATTATTACTGTTTTTACTGTATTTTTGATACAGAAGCATAAGAGACTTCTTTCAAAAACATTTAAAAAATCTTACAGACCCCAAACCTTTGAACAGTAGTGAATATTATATATGAAAATACCCTAAATCATAAATTTGAAACTTTATGGTACTTTTATTTTATTTGAATTTATTTTTTCACTTACCCTAGTTTTATCATATGTGAAAGAGTGGCTAAGTAGTCTTCAAAATTCACCTGTTGTGGTCCATAGAATAAAGAACATTTGGGTTTGGATCCTATGTAAGTAAATGATGGCAGAATTTTTATTTTTAGGTCAACTTTCCCTTTAAGGATAAACACTTTAGAGGCTTTATGAACTCTCAAGAGCCAGTGGTTTGAGACCCCTGCTCTAAATCTTACACTTTCTTTCTCAATTCAAGACCTCCGCCTCAGTTTATTTGTCATTGACTTGTTGTTAAAGAATTTCTCAAGCCTGAAGTCACGTTCTCACTGAGTCACTGCCGTCCTCCTCTGGTTGGCCATGTATGGCCAGACATGCATAAGCAGTGGCTCGTAGAAAAACAGCAGGGTGGGAGCGCAGGGAGAACAGTGAAATGAGAGGAGGACCATCAGGAGGTGGATGTGGTTTAGTCTTTGAATTCGCCAGTCTTTAACCCCGTGCTGTGAAATATCACCTTATGGCCACAAAAGGCTGACTGCCTATTCAAACGCTCTTTAATGAAGGCAGCCAAAAGTGAGCCGGGCCTCTGCACACAGTCTGTACTTCACCATAGAAACCCTTGTCAACCAGGAAGTCCTGTAGTGGTAGAGAGAGAGTGAGAGTGAGAGTGCATGTGTGTGTCAGTATGTGAGAGGGACTTAACAGAGGTGAAGCAGACGGGAGCATAAAACAGTGAGAAAGAGAAAAAACTGACTGGGAAAGCTGACAGAGAGAGAGAGAGAGAAGAAAAGTACACAAAGAGCGGGTTGAACCTGAAAGGTTATTTCATACAAAGCAGACCAAGCAGCACTTTAGGAATTGTGTGTGTCGTCCTGGGAAATCTGTGCGTGGCTGCTGTCACACACTTACACACCCACACAAACCGGTGAGTTGATTTTTCTTCCATCTGACAGCCTGTTAGTGCGAGTTTAACTGTAAAACAGTCAAATGATCACGTACAGCGACTCATTTATTCATGCAGTTATTCTGTTTGGCAGGACTGTGTTAAAGCAGTAGCCTGCAATACGTCTGAAGTTGATTCTTAACTCTCTTTGAAGGATTAAGGGTCTTTGGTGGGATTTGGGAAGTTTTCAAAGCAGTGGGAAAGAGCATAAATGCTGCAGAAAAGCCCCAATCTGGTGTCCCATATGGTGTTCTGCTTTCATATTTCTATGTGTGTTTAAAACACTTTGCTTTTGAGTGGCTGGACTTCACTGAGACAGTTAGTTGTTGTTTTGCCTGTACTGAATTTGCCTGTTTAGAGTGGTGTGATTTGTTTGACGTTTGAGTATTATAGTCTGGCCTCAAATTCATTTGGTTCATGTACAGAGGGTGTTACTTTATGATTTAAGATCCACAGGACAAAAACAAATATTTCAACTCATGATTTAATGTTTTAATAGTACATTTTAGATGTACAAAATAAAAAAAAAAAGTGGTTTATGTAATTCAATTTATGATTTAAACAAGTTGTCATTCAATTTTGAGGCATTTTAAGTGATGTTGACTAGGGATGCATCAATAAGACTGGCTGAAAGCACTAAAAGATGTGCTTATAATTTATATACGATACTATTTTGTTTAAATGAGTGAAAAATAAAGTATAAAATGAATTTAGTCATCACATTCTTATATGTACAGTTTAAAAACTGGATTGCCATTCTGAGATCTGCTCAAAATTACATTTCTGTGATGAGAGTTTAGCATTATGTACATGACAACAATGTTAATGTGTTTGGTCTTGGCAGAATAGATATGCTATGCTGCTGCTGCTGCTGCAGAGCAAGTACTGAGACTTGCTGCCAATAAATCCACAACATGCTGCTGTGAGCATGTAAGAAATACTGCTGCTGCACAAAAACCCTATGTGACCCTGGACCACAAAACCAGTCTTAAGTCACTGGGATATATTTGTAGCAATAGCTAAAAATAGATTGAATGGGTCAAAATTATTGATTTTCCTTTTATGCCAAATATCATTAGGACATTAAGCAAGGATCATGTTCCATAAAGATATTTTGTACATTTCCTACTGTAAATATATAAAATCTTAATATTTGATTAGTAATATGCATTGCTAAGAACTTCATTTGGACAACTTTAAAGGCGGTTTTCTCAATATTTAGATTTATTTGCACTCTCAGATTCCAGATATTCAAATAGTTGTATCTCAGCCAAATATTGTCCTAGCATAACAAACCATACATCAATGGAGAGCTCATTTATTCAGCTTTCAGATGATGTATAAATCTCAATTTCGTGGTCCAGGGTCACGTATATATAACATGAAATCATCCCATAACTGATCTATACAGGTGGAGCTGGGGAAGGTGGAGAGTTTCTGAAGCGTGCTGCAACTGCTACAGCAAGCACTAGCTGAGTATTTTGAATGTTGAACTGCAAGCTCATTGGCTGCTGATACGAAAAGAAACCAGTCAGCTGCACCATGTGACTAATTGTGTCATTATGTCACATTGAGTTAGAAGCGGACTGCGCCATCTAGAGTTTCATGACAGAACTTTGTATCTAACAGTGGTTTTAAATAATTAGTGTTTTAAAAATTACCCTTAAAATGGCATGAAATAGAAATTCACTGTATTTTCTAAATGTATCTTGTTGTGAAAAATTCATCTGTACAGGTTAGATTTATAATTTTAAATCAAAATGGCATAACTGGATCTTCTGGTATAACAACTTATAAAGACTTCTCTTCTTTAATCATTTAGTCTGCATAAACTGCCCCTTTTCTTACAATCAACTGCAGGGTCGCATTCAGATCTCCATTTAAAGGTGCAATGTGAAATATTTAGGAGGATCTATTGAAAGAAATGCAATATAATACACACAACTATGTTTTCAGAGGTGTATAAAAAAAACCTTACTGAACCGTTATGTTTTTATTACCTTAGAATGAGCAGATTTTATCTACATACACCGTGTGTCCCCTTATATGGAAGTCGCTATTTTGTGCCACCATGTTTCTAAATGGACAAACTGCTCTACAGAGTGCGTTTTGTCACTGTGTTGTTCTCGTGAATGTTACAGTGACTACGTTTACATGGACATCAGTAATCTAATTATTTACCTTATTCTGAATAAGACAATATTATGATTAAGGTGTTTACATGAGTTGCTTTTAGAATAATCCTTTCATGTTTCCGTTTTACATGTTATAGTACATAGATCGATTAATGGCATGCGTCATTACGTCACCACGCAACGCCATCCGACGTCCCCTCCAGAATTTCACGTATAAATATATAGTTTGTCTTCATGATGATGCCATATACAGTTTTGGGTGTTTCATTTTTTAATTTTATGAAAGCTTCAAGTGCAGTAAATTATTTGTACGTGCATACAGAAGATGGCGGTGCTGAAGGTCTTTTATTTGCCGTCAAACGGTTGACCACTGCTGAGTGTGTATCCTGTTGCAAAATGTGGCGAAAAGTCCTACACGTCGTTAATAGTTTGATTAAGGTGTTTACATGTCTGTACTGCACTGTACTGCAATAATGTGACTAAAACAGGAATACTCCACGTTTTAATTCGATTTGCGTTTTACTTCGATTATGACTTTAGCCGGATTAAGGTAATTAAAAATCTCTGTTTACATGGTATACTCTTAATCAGAGTATTGTCTTAATTGTATCAAAATCAGACTACTGATGTCCATGTAAATGTACTGACTGATCCATCTGGCTTCAACACAGGAACAATAGGAGCTGCCCACTTTGAAAACTTCACAGGTTCAATGATATGTTCTTTAATCAACCGATCAAGGTCATCTTCCACTTATTCTCTCATAGCACAAGGTAATGAACGTGGTTTTAAAAAAATTAGGCTTCACTCCATTTAACATTCCCAGTTCTTCTTTAATTTTTTTTGTTTGTTTTAAAGTGTTTCCAGTGTTTCCTAAAGAAGGCTCTCCAGTGTTTGTACTGATTTTGTTTGTTTTGTCCTGTTTTTTGTTTCTCAAACAAGATCAGTTTTATCAGGGATGAACTGCTGAACATTCGGCAGAACACACCACAAAATCTTCTACTGGTTTTTGATTATTCAGATGTTTTGCTGAACGTTGTAGTTGGTGGACCAGCTGTGCTGATCAAATGCTTTAAGACGAGCAGACGGGGGGAAGCGAACCAGGGCACTTGTGAAGCTCAGACAGCGTGGATTTCAAACAGCGCTGCTTAGCATCCATCTGGCGAACCTCTGTTCTCTACCCAACTAAAAAGACGAACTTCTGCTGCTCTGTGTTTCATGGAAACCTGGCTGAACGACGCCATACCGGACAGCTTTCAGCTGTTTAGACCAGACCGAGTCACAGAATCAACAGGGAAATCGCGAGTCGGCGGGACATGCTTTTACATCAATGAGAGATGGTGTACAGATGTAATAGTGTTAAAGAAGATGTGTTGTCCCAATCTAGAAGCACTCTTCATTAACCGTAAGCCATTCTATTCACCGCGGGAGTTCCACTCGTTCATTCTTGTGAGTATTTACATTCCACCACAAGCACACGTGAGCTCAGCTTTACAGAAACTTGCTGATCAGATCAGAGAGACAGAACAAGAATACCCAGACTCTGTTTTAATAATTCTTGGGGACTTTAATAAAGCAAATCTCTCCTGTGAACTGCCAAAATTCAGACAGCACATCACATGTCCCACCAGAGACAGTAATATATTGTACCACTGTTACACAACAATAACGGATGCATATCACTCTGTCCCAAGGGCAGCTTTGGGGCTTACTGGTTCATCTCATACAACCTACAGGCAGAAACTGAAATCAGCTAAACCTGTATTAAGAGCTGTTAAAAGATGGACTAATGAAGCAGAGCAACTGATTGGAGTGTTTTTGAAGCTGTTGATGATCTGGATGAGCTCACAGAGACTGTAACTTCATATATCAGTTTCTGTGAG
>JAUZSZ010000101.1:22612022-22626086 GCA_034780575.1 Labeobarbus marequensis | reverse complement strand
TCTTTTAAGAAATTAATAATGTTATTCAGCAAGGATATGTTAAATGGATAAAAAGTGATAGTAAAGACTTATATTGTTAGAAAAGATTTCTATTTTAAATAAATTCTGTTCTTTTAAACTTTTTATTCCTCAAGGGATCAAAGAAAAAAGTATCACAGGTTCCAAAAAAATATTAAGCAGCACAGCAGTTTAAACACTCGTAACAAATCAGCATATTAGATTGATTTCTGAAGGATCATGTGACACTGAAGACTGGAGTAATGAGGCTGAAAATTCATTGCTGCGTCACAGAAATTAATTATATGTTAAAGCATATTAAAACATGAAACTTAATTATAGAAATTGCTAAAATATTTCCAATATTACTGTTTTTTACAGCTGATCCCAAACTTTTGAATGGCAGTGTGTATGTAGCCATTACTCACCGTATTTAAATTTTTCAGATTTTTAGGCCAACCACTAAATTTCCAATCAAGCTGTAATTAAGATGGTATTGTCCTGTATACTTTAGTTCTTTCACACCAAAGTGTGAAAGATTAATGCTTTCAGTCAAACAGAGGTTTTTTTTATGTTGTTCTGTACAGCTATACAGTGCACAGTCTAGTAACCGACTTGGGAGAGCAATATCCTCTATGTCACAATCATCCCCGGTGGACAAACAGGCTGAAAAAGCAAAGTAATCAATGTCCCTCTCAGATCCAGACCCATTTATGGCTTTCATTTTTTTTTCTTTCTAGGGCATGTGTGCATTAATCCTAACATTAACCGCTAAAGCTCCAGGACTGAAAGTGTCTGTCACTTCACTGACAGTCCAAATCTGCCCATGTCAATGCAAGGCGTTTAATTCGTAGCATTAATTACAGTCTCTTTAGAAAAAAACAAGAACTTGGAAAAGTGGATATTCTATCTAGACATGAAGGTAACATTTTAATAAGGATTCAATGACGTTGCTTAGTATAATTCTCTCAGTTTATGGTTCATTCATTCAAAGAGGCCATAGAAATTTATGTAGAAAATATTCTGAAACAGAAAACAGTGTTCTATATTAATATCCATTGTGACTTTGCCAAAAGTAACAACATAAGCATTCCTATTCAATCTACTGAATTTTCTGATAGACAAAATAAATACAAAATATTTTAAAAATATACCTGTGGAACAAGTCATTCTTACCTTCATGTTGATGTGTGTTGTACAGTACAGTGGTGTCCCTGTACTGAAGAGCACATGTGGAATATCCAAACACATGATCTGATCTGAACTGAAGAGAATTGACCCTGTGTCGAGACAAGCCTCTCAGAGAGAGAGAGAGAGAGAGAGAGAGAGAGAGAGAGACTGTGTATGCATGTATAGAAGAGAGCATTTCTATGCTACTGTGTCTGAATGAAGTTACTGTACGACTGGTGTTTGTTCAGCACTGATGTGTCTGTAAAACATTATTCTATATGCACTGAGACACTGTCTTCAAACGTAGAAAATTCAGGACTGTTGCAACTCACGAAGACATTTGGCAAAGATCGCCCTAAGAGCGCAACGGACGATCCTGAGAGAGGTGAAATAGAACCTCCTGAACACTTCACAAACTTTTTAAAGCCTCTCTCTGGGTCCAGAGGCATTGAGGAAGGAGCAGCATGGTTTGGTGCTACTTTGCTGCCTCACGTTCGAACATTTTTCAAGCATCGAAGAACAATGAATTTGAATGTGTATCATGATATTTTACCTAAAAGTGCCGATAAACTGAAACAGAATTGTGGGGAGGGATGTTCCAAAATTGGTCAAGTCTTATAAGCTGGGGGGGGGGGGGGGTTAAATGTAGTTACATTTTTTTTTAACAATATGCTATTTACACTAAGTGCAAATAGCTATAGATTCTATTTACACTGTTAAAATAGCAAGATTTTCTGCTATTTATACTACTTATTGCAAATAGTGACAATTATCTGCACCTCAGTATTGTAGTATATTTTAAAACTGTACGCAATAATAAAATATTGAGTGTAAATTATAGTTTTAATTCATATTATTAAACGGATGCCACATTGTTGGGACAATAAATCCCTCCCTACACCTAACCCTAACCCTACCCGATACTTTTATTTTCAACTTTTTGATTATTTCCTTTTTATTATTTGATTATTTCCTCATTTTTTATTGAAAATAAATGCCTTGCTGATGTGAAATGAGATTGAAAAGGGAGAAAAAAAGTTAAATAAGTGTCTTTTTTTAGTGTTGACTAACCCAGTCACACGTTAGTGTGCCTTTGCTAACAAGGCGGGGTATTTGCACTCACTTTTTAATAGACACATGTTTTTGAAATTAATACATTGCATCATTAACTTTTATGCCAATGTGCCAATATGAATCAGTGAATCTTACCATCCTATACAGTGCATTGGTGTGCATGTAAACATGCTCACTGAGAATATTATAGTTTTATTTTCAGTTTAATTTTAGTTGTAGTAGGCTAATATTGTTAGTTTTTTAAAAATGTCTGTATAGATTTTGTTCATTTTTATTTCAGTTTTAGTTTATTTTAGCACATCAATTTGAACTAAATGAAAACAACAAATATTCCCTTGACAGCTAGCTCAAATACAATATGTGGTCTAATGATATTGTGCTATTGTTTTTTTCAGTCTCTGAGGTCTGAGTCCCAGCTACCTTCATATTACAGCCCAGCGAAACCTCAATCCCAATCTCCATCCATAGAGGTTTGTGTCTGACATAGACAATTTCCAAATGTTTTGAGATCTTCACACTGTCAAAATTTAATTTACATGAAATTGCATGAAGTCTCAGATTGCATTTGGACACGTGAAACCACACCACCACATAATTTCCAATGTGTCACTTGGCTGTCATGCTGTTGTTCAGGCGACGCTGGTGTCAGAGCTGAACCGTTTTGAGGCGGAGCTGGACTCAGACATTCGCGGTCTGGAGAGGAAACTGTCACAGAAGCAACAGCAGCGGCGAGGCAGGGGTGAGGTACTGACCCTCCCATCTACACATCACACTCACAGTTGAATCCTCTATCACACACCTCCCTGAAACCAGACTTTAATTGTCTGCACATCTGTATAAAGTTCAGTTCATATAATGATACGCATACACTACCATTCAAAAGTTTGGGGTAAAAGTTAATGTTTTTGAAAGTCTTATGTTCACCAAAGCTGCATTTATTTGATTTAAAAAACAGTAATATTGTGAAATATTAATTACATTTAAAATAAATTGTCAATTTAATATATTTCAATTAAATGGAAATATATTTATATTTTTTAAATTAATATTTTAAAACTGTTTTGCAAGTCTTCCTGTCATTCCAATTGGAGTTCCAGTTCAATTTATTGTGATTTGTGGTCTGTTTATTTCAAACACACTCTCAGAATACTTCAGTTCTGAATTTCAGCCAGCAAATACTAAACAAATACCTTCTTCAAAGTTTTAGAGAGTGAGAGTCAAAGAAAAACAGAGACACGGCAGTTAGATAAGACAGAGTTTTGTGAAGTTGTATTTGGCGTACTGTATTAGTCGCTCTAAATGGCTTTTAAATCTTTTGGACTTCTAGCTAGACTTTAGTCATCTATTATGACTTCACTGATTTCTTTAAAATTCCCACACCCTTCAGACAGTGTATTAGTCTTAAGCTCTCACTTGTTGTGCCAAAAAAGTCACAGAGTTTTTCTGCGTTTCTGGCCACCGCTGTTATCTTCCTGTCAGTGTGCTTCAGTTTGCTGGATGTTGGCTCCGATCTGACAGCTGTGCATGCTGATCCTCTCTGTCACTTCCTGTCATGCCGAACAGCCAAAGTCTGCAGCCGCCCACTGCTGAGCTTTCGTTTGAGTCACACCAACCTGCGCAGTGTCTGCTCTTTATATCCCAGCTCTGTTTATTTGATCCTTTTCTTGCCATGTCTCACTTTTTGTGCTTCTTAAAGAGACAGTTCACCAAAAAATGATCAGTTTCCCTTCATTTCTTTCCAAATACCAAGGCAAATGCCAATACCAAATATCATTTGATCAAAAATACAGTAAAAACAGTAATATGATGAAAAAATATTACAATTTAAAAGACAAGTTTTCTCTTTTAATATATTTTAAAATGTAATTTATACATGTAATTATATGTAATTGCATATATTCCTGTGATGCAAAGCTGAATTTTCAGCATCATTACTCCAGGCAGTGTCACATGATCCTTCAGAAATCATTCTAATATGCTGATTTGGTGCTCAAGAAACATTTCTTAATATAATTAAAAATTTTCTTTAATCTATTTATTTATTTCATTCTTTGATTAATTAAAAGTTAAAAGAACAGCAGTTATTTGAAATAGAAATATTTTGGAATATTATGCGTTTACTGTCACTTTTGACTGATTTAATGCATCCTTTCTGAATAAAAATATTCATTTCTTTCTCAGCTCAGTATTAATCTCAAATCTCAGTTTTGCTATCACTGGAATAAATTAGCCTACATTTAAAAATATATTGAAATATAAAGTAGTTATTTTAATAATTTAAATAATTTATATGTTCTATTTATTGTAATAATAATTTTAATATTTTAAATTGTTTAAATTTTTTTCTGTTGTTACTTTGCTTTAATCAAATAATTGCAGCCATGGTGCGCATATGAGACTTCTTTAAAAAAAAAAACACACATTATTTCAATTTTTTTATTTTTATTTTTTCAAGCATTCATTTTTATTTTTTCTTTGAAAACAAAAGAAGTAGTTCTTGCTGCTCTATTCAATACGTTATAAATGAAAGGACACCAAATCAGTCACAGCTCCAGAATTAATGAAAGACCCCACATATTTTATGTGAAAAACAGACTCATATTTATGATTCAAATTCACATATTTAAATTACTATTCACTTAAAATCAAACTATTCCTTTAATCTAAAATTAGCTTTTGGCTCAGTGAATCCTGCAGCTTTAATTGTTTAAGGCTTTATGGCTCTCCCCGTGCTTGTGAATTATAAACTGTGGAAATCTTAGCTGATTACGTCACCAGTTCCATCTGATTCACATTTACAATGTAAGAAAAATAAATGGAGTGTAGGACCCAGGGGAGCCGTACAGCATTCAGTGCAGGAATGGTCCCCGCCTCTTGAGATTGCCTTTGAGCTGCTCCCAAATGCTCCTGTTTAACAGTGTCTTTGAGAGAGTTCATGTGTGTTAGAGCTGAATGAAATTGTGATTTCTGTTTACAGGGAGCTAAAACCAACAGAGCAACCATAAGAACAGAAGACAACAGACGAGAAAACAGGTAAGCCTAGTTTACTTATACTTTGAAAACAAATGTTTCCCTAGAAGTTAGCAAAATATGACAAAACTTAGTAAATATACTTTTAAAAAAGTGTTTTTAAATTAAATGTACTTTAGGGCCTTAGTCTAAAGCAAATTAATTAAATTAATTGTATATATGTTATGTAGTTATGAATGACTTTTATGTCATTTGGATAGAAGTTAATGTTAGAAGTTAATATAATATAATATAATATAATACAATATAATATAATATAATATAATATAATATAATATAATATAATATAATATTTAACAAGCATCATAATCTGTATTCGTTTATTCTCAATTTCTATATTATAATATTAAGTTCCTGTATATGAAGAAGGTGCGTGTTTTTAAAGTGAGTGATTTGCAGAAATAACATCTAATAATGAATCAGTGTAATTAATGATGATGAAATGTGACACATGCAGTAGATTCTCTATTGTTTTCACTTTCTTATTAAGGTCATATGACATGCCTGTCCTGTCTCCACGTCTGATTGGTTAATTGTTGACTCTTTGGCTGGCGGCCCACATACCCGACCCCATGCTGAGCTCTTTGTGTGCTTGTACATGTGTTTGTGTATTTGTCAGAATGTGTTGCTTTATGTCTAAGTGTGTGTGTGTGTGTGGTCAAATTGAGGATGTCTCGGTCTTTACTCACATGCTTGACCTTGTTCATCTTGTTAATAAAGAGGTACAGTATTGGTTCAGTTATCAGACATCGTTGCTCCTCAAGCTGTTATCCCTCTCTTTATGTGTTTTGACACAGCAGAGCTATAAAAGGCAAAGTTTGGTCCTTCCAGGCCTGTACTTCAGATGTTCATGCCCATTCTGACACCTTTAGCTTCAGTATTTGCTCGCCAGGGGCCCGTATCTCACTGGATCTGACACATTCTTGAGTTCTCGCTCTGTTTTTCTGTGGCATGTTGATGCTTTCTGCCCCCTTCAGCCCCTCGCTGACTATCTCCCCACCCTCCAAACGCCATAAATGCCCCTGCTGCTACAAAAAGGATACAGAGTGAGGACAGTTTTATAGCTTCCCTCTTTCTGCAACGATTAATAACCCTGAGGCTGAAAACCTGTTAACACAGTAACTGGTTGTTGGGTTCAAGAATTGATATGCTGCCATTTTATCAGCGTGATTTTTGATATAACACACATTGCAGTTTTTACAATAATATGTGTAAATATTGTTAAAATAAGGCACTTGTACTCTAGCAAAATTATGATGTTTAGGCTTAAAACAAAGAAGAACTTTTATTTATAATTTATGTATACAGTATTATCTTGTGCAGTATTATGTTTTAAAGATGTTTAGTGCAGCAGAATCCTCCACCATTAGTTAAAGCTCTCAGGTCTGTCACATAATCATAAATATTCTCATTTCGATCCTCATGGCTGAGACAGACCATCTGTTGTGTTTTATGGAATTCTTCCTGAGTCTCACATGTTACCCAGGGTTATTTTTTTAAAAGCTCAGGAGACTGAGATCTCTGTTGTTCATGTGTGTATCAGCATTGTAATTATTTACAGTATTTATTTGGGTATTAGTTAAATGTAGAGCTGCAAAAATGAATGGTCTGGGAAGATAATGACAAATATTTGAGCTCATGTTAAATTTAATTGCATATTTTGGTTTCTTAGTAAATTTGTGCACAGACATTCTTGAGCTCTCCTCTGAAACTCTACAGGAGACACATGCCAGCTTATTGGAATTTTTTTGGGAGAAAAACCCAAAAGAATTTGTTCATTCATTTTGAGGAATCGTGTTAAGGGTCGCTTACACAAAAATGTTTTCAACTAAAAATGCAATATTTTTATGTCTTTTGGCTATTCATTTATATAACAACGGCATTTTGGGGTTTCAACGCTACTTATATCGTCTCTGTGTAAACAACAAAAACGTGAATTTGTGAAAACGGTGAAAAAGTAATATTGCCAACTACTGGCCTGGCATGAATAATACAGTGTTTTTAGCTATTTCTGTGAATCCGTGTGATCAGAGATCATTGTCGTCTGTACACCAAACTTTTAAAAAACGCAAAAGAAAAACCTTTTTAGTACAATAATTGTTGTGTAAGCATATCATAAGTTATGAACTTTACCCTTGCTGTTTTTTACTTCAGTGTTCTGCATCTACAGTATTTGGGCTAGATTTGTCACATGATAATTTTGTTTTTCTTTTTTCCAGCTATCCCATAATCCCCTGCTCTGCTGTAAAGCAGGGCACAACAGCGAACTTCATGCATGCTGATGGTAAGATATAGTCATCTTCCTATCCCCTCCTCGCCAGTGTTTCCTGTTTCCTTGTACTTTTTGCCACTCTTCTCCTCTCCTCTCATTCCCCCAATTAATACAAAGTAAACGTATTTCTCTGAAATGAGAAAAACAAATGAAATCAGTCACTGTTCAGCAGGACAGGAAGTGTGTTACAAGCAGCAGGATGGAGGTCTTGATTACAGATTAGACTGATCGAGTTGTTTTTCCTGGAGATTAATTGAGAAATACTCTGCCATTGTAAACACAATAACGTGTGCAGAGCTGGAGGCCCAATGAATATGTATTGAGACAAAAATAAAAAAATTAAAATAAAAGATACAACAGGAATTAATTGATTAACTCTCCAAATTCAGGCAATAATATATGCTACCATTCAAAAATTTGTGGTAGGTAATATTTTCTTTCAAAAAGGCTGCATTTATTTGATCAAATATTCAGTAAAAATAGGATAATATTGTGAAATATTATTGCAAATGAACTATGTGAATATATTTTAAAATGTAATTTATTCCTGTGATGCAAAGTTGAATTACTCCAGTCTTCAGAGTCACATGATCCTTCAGAAATCATTCTAATATGCTTATTTGCTGCTTAATATTTTATACATGAATAAATTTGTTTTACATTTTTCAGGATTTTTTGATGAATAGAAAGCTAATAAAGAAAAACGTTTATTTGAAATTGAAATATTTTCTAACATTATAAATGCATACTTGCTGAATAAAAATACTAATTAATTAAAAAAAATCGTACTGACTCCAAACTGTTGTGACTTAACATGCTTTGAAATATGCATGAAAAGAATTGCCTAAAATAACAAATGACCATAAATAGCAATTTCAGATATTTTTATTACAAATGACATCAACTGACATAGAACATTGACTGATCAAAGACTGGCTATAAACCCCTCTGTGAAACCCCTCATTAAACATCTCAAATATGTGGATTATGTAACAACATAAAACAGTAAAGTATCCAGCTACAAAAAAGCTTTAACAGCCAGTGTGCACAGAAGCCCTAGTTTAAATTTCAGCAGTCAAGATAATCAAGAGATCCTTCACATGATCACCACATCCTTCACCCTAGGGTGTAAAAGTGCTTAACACCCAATAACTTGCAAGCTAACAATAGACATAATTTTTCTATTGATATAGTATGGGCCGGTATCTCATTTCTGGTCTTCACTTTCCTCTACAGATCACGTAATGTCATCAGACATGGATTTCCCACCTAAGAAAGAAGAGAGAAAGGTACAGTATTTGATCATTTTTCTCTGCTCTGAGGTTTGAATGGAAGGTAAATATTTGACACAGATGTTGAGAAAGAAAGCATGTTTGTTTACACAGATGAAAGCAGCGCGAGCCAAATTTAATTTCCAAGCACAGTCACCAAAGTAAGTAGAAACAAAAGGCACAACACAGATTTCATTATTCATAATTATTTGCAGAATTTGGATCATTATATGAAGGATTTGGGAAAGTCTGATACAACACAAAAAGCATGGAAAATGTATGGAAGCCCGTTTCCTCCACTGAATAAAAATAAAAAGGGTAATTGCGACTTCTTATCTCACAATTCTTATCTTCTTATCCCCCTCAGAATTTTTTTTTAGATATAACTCCCAATTGCAAGTTTATATCTCTTAATTCTGACTTTATAATTGTCAATCCTGAAAAAAAAGTCAGAAATGTGAGACGTAAACTCGCAATTGCTTGAAAAAAGAAGTCAGAATTATGAGATAAAAAGTTGCACTTACCTTGTTTTATTTTTTATTCAGTGGTGGAAACAGGCTTCCATGTTTATGGTGCTGCAATGAAATAAATATTATTATTATTATTGTTTTTAATTCTCTCATCCACAGGGAGCTGACCTTACAAAAAGGTGATGTAGTGTACATACACCGGCAAGTGGATGCCAACTGGTATGAAGGAGAGCATCATGGGAGAGTGGGGATCTTTCCCACCAGCTATGTGGAGGTCTGTTTATATGTATGCAAATGAAACACTTCACATCATCATCTTTTCATTTACACTCATTCCTATGTTTTCTTTTCAGATTATTCCTCCAACAGAGAAGCCCACACCTATAAAGTCTCCCACCATCCAGGTGCTGGAGTACGGAGAGGCTGTAGCCCTGTTCAACTTCAGTGCCGACCTGCCTGTGGAACTGTCCTTCAAAAAGGTACCATATACACTGAACCTCTGCAACATATACTACAACTAATCTATTGTGTACAGTTGGTTTTCATAAAATATTAGATTCCAAACTCATTTTCTTGAGTCTTAATTGATCCGAGGTGGAAACCTCTTTAAATTGTGGCTGGTTTGAAATGAATATACTTCTTGTGACCTCTTCCATTTGCTTAAATGGCTTGTGTTCATGGTTTGACGGATTGCACTGATCAGTTAAGTAAAGGCCTTCTTTTTCGTTTTTCGCTTAGGGGGTAAAAAGAAGTTCGAAATTCCTTAGCAGCAGTTTTACTGTGAACATCCCAACGATGCTGAGAGTGGTGTTTAGATGAATATGTAAATATGTGCTGCATGCTTTCTTCACAACAAAAATGACAGCAGTGAGAAAACAGCAGTGTTCAGTGTTCATGTTTTCACTCTTGGATGTCTGACCTTGACGGACTGAACAGGAAAAAAAGAACTGGAGCCCCAGAGCCACACCTACTATGTACCGATTACATAATCACCACAGACTGACTAATGGTAGTTTGAAGGTGTTTACTAGTTGGGGCAAACTTTTCCAGAAAGTTTGACTTTGACAAGCTTTTGGTGCTCTTATCGTGCTTCGATTGTGAACAATTCAACATTTATTTCAAATTATCTGTGCTCAAAAATAATCACAGGTCACCACCTGCTGGAGAAATGATGTAACACCAAATGTAGTCAATCTCAATCTAAAGTATTCCAAGTCACTGAAATAAATCAAAACCCCTATTGCTAGATGTTAAAAGAATAGTTTGTTCAAAATTACTGTCATCATATATTCATCCTCATGTCATTCCAAACCTGTGTGATTGAATTTTATTTTGTGGAATGCAAAAGATGATATTTTGCAGAAAGTTGACTGTTTTTCAGGTTACATTCAGGTTACATTGACTTTCGGTATAAAATAAAATAGACGTTAAAAACAGAATTAAATTCAAATAAGACAATACAACTAAAAAAATCAAGATATTATTTTAATTCACCCTCCTCAAGAACAGCTTTTTTGAAGTATTCCCCCAGTCTTAAAGGGGTCATCGGATGCCCATTTTCCACAAGTTTATATGATTCTTTAGGGTCTTAATGAAAAGTCTGTAGCATACTTTGGTTAAAATTGATCAATGGTAGTGTAATACAACTGCCTTTTAACCTGTCAAAAACAGCTCTACACACAGCAAGCTGTTTCAGTGCATTTCTCTTTAAATGCTAATGAACTCTGCTGGCCCCGCCCCTCTCTTCTGTGGGGTGACACTCAGTTCTCTGAGAGACTGTAAACTTTAGCCACATTCATTGTGAAACTTGCTAACTAGCACATTAAGGCAATTTGCAAAATTCATTAAAAAAACGAATACTCACTTCTTCTGGAGGTGAAGCTGAATCACGAATGACTCGTGCGAAGAGAGACGCATTTAGGTAGATCAGAGGAGCATTCCCTTCAAAAACAAACGTAATCCACTGCGTCTTCAGCGGCTCAGATGTCGGGAGTAAACGACGACTGCAATGTTCAGTTTTACACCCAACAACAAAACACCTCAGTCGCTTAGGAGCCATTCTTGTCTACTCCTGCTCTGGCGTCGAAACAATGGCGGACTGATGACAGCTCACTCAGGGCAGGTCTAAGGTAAAACACTAGTGTCAATCAACAGTCGTGGGAGGGGCCTGGCTCTGTGTGACGTCACACAGACAGGCATCTGAGAACGGCTTGATTTGAAAAAGGGGATATTATATGTCTGGATTTAAAAGAAATCCACTGGGTTGATTTTTATCATTTTAGGGCAGTTGTGTACACACTGCCAACGCACATTTATGTTAACAACATGTAAAAGTGAATTTTGCATCTGATGACCCCTTTAAAAAAACACTGCATATGAAATAGTCTAATTTTTAAAGTGTGATTTCTAGACCTAGAAATGTTATGTAGATTAAAAAAACATTATTTATAAATCTTAGTGTATAAAATGTTATATTCTTAAAGGAGTCATGAACTGAGGAACCAAAATTCCCTTGATCTTTTGACATAAGAGGCAGGTCATTGTACTATAAAAAACATCCTGTAAGTTTCAGAACTCAAAACATTCTCGTTAGTCTAAAAGCAGCTTATATTGAAGGCAGTCTTCCAAAACAACAGGTTGTGGAATGTGACACTGATGTAATAGTGTGGATAAACACCCCCTTCGCAGAAAAAGATCAACGCCTGCTTCAACATCACTGCCTGTTTAGCCCCGCCCACCGATTCATGCATGTAGTGTTTACGAGAGAGGTGAACGTTCAGGTCATCATAAATATGTACTATAACATTAACATTATAAGTAGACCTCAGAGAACAGAACAAAATAAAAAACATAGGCAGTCCATGACCCCTTTAAATACTTATTCTTAATTCTTGTCGAGTAAATCATGAACCACTTGAAAAAGTCATGGGGCCTTCAAATATTGTTGTAGACAGTAGGTGGCCTTAGAGTCATAAAGGTTGAAAACCGCTGCTTTAAGGCTTGAATTTGGTAATTAGGGCAATGAATCTTAATCATTTCATGCTCAGACATATAAATCAACTCTTTTTGGAATCAACTCTCAGCCCTAACTAGTACAAATATGTAGGATAATGGTTGCCTGGAACAATTACAGACAATTACTGCAAATTTTACAGCTTAACATCATTATACAGAAATATTCCACCATGGAATGCTGTGAGTGACCAATCAGAAGCAAGTATTCCAGAGAACCTGACACCAAACAGCTTTCTTCTCTCTTCTCTCTGTCTCAGGGCGAGGTAATCTCTATCACCAGGCGTGTTGATGATCACTGGCTGGAGGGGCGTATCTCCGGCACCAGCCGCAGTGGAATCTTCCCCATCAACTACGTCCAGGTCAACAAAATGCCCCGCACTAAAAGCAGTGATGACTTTCCATCTTCTCCCACTCTTACCCCAGAGCCCCTCAGCCCTGGTCGACCACAGCATTCCCCTCTGTCTCCCTTGTCACGCTCCCCTGAACTCCAGCTTTCACCTCACAAACACTCCAGCCAATCACGCTTCCCTCTGTCACACGCACAGCCCACCTCCCCAAAACAGCCTGTTCAAACAAACCACTTCCTGTTCTCGCCTGGCCCCACTTCATCCACAAACAACTGGACCGGATCGCTGCACGCTCACAGCCCGCTGGAAAAGGACACCAGATCACCCATGTCTCCCTCCAATCATGTGCTGACATCTCCACAGGGCCCAGGACTGCCAGCGAACACCGGCTCGCACCTTCAGTACATCACACAGGTTTGTGTAGACATTTAACACTATGTATTTATGTGTATGGCCTATTAATCCGATTAAGCTTTTAGTGAGTATTTTGTGTATAATAAATTTGAGTATTTTTATTTGTATGCTACAGTTCATAATTTGGGTATAGTAAGATTTTTATTTTATTTATTTATTTATTTATTTTTATTTTTTTTGGAAGACTTTAATACATTTATTCATCATGGACACATTAAATTGATCAAAAAGTGATAGTAAGTGAGTTTTACATTGTTAACATTGTTGTCAGCATTGATAATAATAAATGGTTCTTGAGCAGCAAATCAACATTTGCTGATAAACTGTAATAATGTATTATTACAAAATATTACCTTTACAGTTTTCTAACTGTATTTTCGAACAAATAAATGCGGTGTTGGTGAGCAGAAGAGATTTTCTTTCAAATATATATAAAAAAATCTTACTGACCCCAAACTTTTGAATGGTGGAATGTTTTTGCATTGTGGCAAATATGTGTTTTTCAATTTTGGTAATTTTATTTGAACACTACAGTTCAAAGTTTTGGATCTGTAGGATGTTTTTTTTTTGTTTTTGTTTTTAAAGAAATTGGTACTTTTATTCAATAAACATGCATTAAATTGATCAAAAGTGAAAATCCTGAAATAAAAAAGGTGCTTCACAGTTTCCACAAAAATATTAAGCAGCACAGTTGTTTTCAGCATTGATAATAAGACGTTTTTTTTCCCTTGTGTATCAAATCAGCATATTAAAATAATTTCTGAAGGATCATATGACAGTGAAGACTGGAATAATGATGCTGAAAATTCAGCTTTGACATTACAGTAATAAATTACATTATAAACTGTTATTTTAAATTGTAATAATATTTTACAATATACATATTATATTATATTATATTAATAATTATTAATTGTATATTAATTATATAATATTAATAATTAATTTACTCTCATTTTTGATCAAATAAATGGAGACATGGTGGGCATAAATGACTTCTTTCA
>JAUZSZ010000101.1:22590052-22603016 GCA_034780575.1 Labeobarbus marequensis | reverse complement strand
GATTAACCCCTTAGGTATCGAAATTTGGTACCGAACGACAAGACGTTTTTCGATACTCGGTGGTATCGAGACAATTCAGTCGGTGCCTAAAAAGTATCGAACTCGATACCCAGCCCTAGTTGTCACATTTACCGCTTGCGCAGCAATTTGGGAAGCACAGCCACCTACAGGTGCACTTCGCAACATGAAATACTGAATTGAGCAAAATTCTGATATCGAACCGTTTGAAATATAATGTATACCAGTATTTTTCCAGTACCAGTATACCGCGCAGCCCTACAATAAATTATGAATAATTACATGGAAGTAACGCTAAGCCAAACCTTAATCTTAACCCTAACCATCTAGTAAGTTCATGTAGTTAATTAATATTACTCAGTACTTAACTGTGTAATTACACTGTAACAAGGACACCTAAAAAATAAAGTGTAAACCAAAATGATATGCAGTTGCAACAATAACATCTGAAATTGTATTATACTACTTTTTTGTCATGCAGTTTTTATGTTGCACATTAATTGCAGCAGGTGGCATTCACTTATCTCGGAAATAGCTTATTTAGCTTTTTTTGTTGTTGTTGTTTGTTTTTTTTGAGAAAATGTACGGAAGTCTGGTTAAAAAATGAATCAAGGGAAATATGTTAAATTACAGTTTATCATAACCTTGTGTGAATTGCGTTGTTTTGGATACAGTATTCCTTTCTTAGTTAAATAGAAAGGTGGTAGTAGTGGATCATACAGAAAATATTTGTGTTCTGTGCACAGTACATACTGCAAAAATAGTATGAGTAGTACTGTAAGACTTGTTATCATTGAATGTGGTCTGAATGCCACTGTCATCACTTTACTGTACACCTGCCTGTAACATCTGTGAAAATAAATGAACTGCTTGAGTTTGAGTGTCAGCTGGTTAATTTTAGGAAGCTTTAAGTGATGTATATGGTTATCTGAGCTCATGACAGTAGCAGATGCATATGTTCAGGAATCCGGTGTTTTCCTGGGTGAAGAAGAGGCATGGAAGTGAATGTGAAGTGACAGTTGTCATGTTACTGTGTCCGGGTCTGACCTGAACTGCAGTCTGTCCCTGCTGATATGAGTTTGTTGAGGGAGATTGGGTGTGTAATAGAAAAGCTTTTGCTTGAGGAAAGCTGCTGTGATCTTTAGGATCAGTGCCTTTTATTTCATGCATCTAAGAAGTGAAAGGACAGCTATCTTTATGTCAAGAAGGTTTTCGTTATTGCTGTATATCATTGTTAGATTTAGGGAGACCAGCACAAAAGGATGTTTTAATCAAATTTAAAGTTCACTCAAAAATGAATATTCTGTCATTAATCACTCACCCTCATGTCGTTCCAAACCCACAAGACCTTCATTCATCTTCAGAACACAAATGAAGATATTTTTGATGAAATCCGAGAGCTTTCTGACCCTGCATAGACAGCAATGCAACTGAAATGTTCACAGGCCCAGAAAAGTAGTAAGGACATTGTTAAAATAGTCCATGCGACATCAGTGGTTCAACTGTAATTTTATGAAGCTACGAGAATACTTTTTGTACACAAAGAAAACAAAAATAACCTCTTTATTCAACAATTCTTCTCCAAATTACGTGTTCCGCCATTATGGAAACTACCACGACGCATGCGCATGCTTTCCTCTGCATGTAAACAAGGCTCAGCGCATGCGCCCCACACGCATATGTTATTTACTTGCAGAGATTCTCTCGATAATGCCAGAAGATGTGATTTGGAGGAGAAGAATTGAATAAATTCGTTATTTTTGTTTTCTTTGTGCACAAAAAGTATTCTCGCAGCTTCGTAAAATGACAGTTTAACCACTGATGTCACATCGACAGTTTTACCGAAGTCCTTACTATGTTTCTGGGTCTGGGAACATTTCAGTTACGTTGCGGTCTATATAGGGTCAGAGAGCTCTCGGATTTCATCAAAAATATCTTAGTTTGTGTTCTGAAAGTCTTACAGATTTGGAACGACATGAGGGTGAGTAGTCATTTTTGGGTGAACTATCCCTTTAATCTGAAAATTAAACCTTAATAGTAATGTTTAAAAAATAAAACGTAAAAATGACAAAAGCACATAACAAAAGTGAAAACTGAAAATATAAAAACAAGCTCATTCAAAATATCAATAAAGCATAAGAGCACAAATAATACTATAATACGTTACTTAACGTTTTTCATGTGCAGACGACAACATTGTCAAAGTCAGTTCGCACGGATCCACAGAAACAGCTTAAAACTCTGTATCATGCATGCCAGGCCAGTAGTGGGCGACGTTACTTTGTAAAGAAATACTTTGTGAACACATAATGTGCATATGCATGCACTGTTTATGCAAATTCACATTTTTTGTGGTTTACACTTTTGTGGTTAAACTTGCACTTTAAAATTTGAGACTCCTCCTTTGAGAATGAAGCATTCTTACTCTCTATATTCAGATATACCCAGAGTGCTAAATAGGCCGTGGAAGACATAACATCCACAAACATGTCTTATAATTGCACTAAAACCCTGTCAGCTGTACAATAAATCAGCCGCGTACAGAGACCACCAAGGAAAATAGTGCGGTCCCGTTTATGGATTTGTTAGTCAACTGAACCACAAAATAACATCCCATATAAAGCAACAATTCCATACCATTCCATATTCTGACGGTTATTTCATAGTGGGCATCAAACTAGACGTTTTCTTCTTCTTCGAAAACCACGGTTTTTGGATGCTTTCAGCATATGCAAAGTTTCTAGTCTCTCTTTGGTTTAGCAAGAATTTGCACCACATGCTCAGATACACAGGAAACTGCCTGTTTTGATATGATCTGTTGTCAGCTGTTGATTATGAAGGAGACTCAATGTCTCTTTCAATTCATAATTGTGTATACATCTTTTCTTTTATCTGCAGAAAAGGTTCTCATGCAAAGAATCCACAGGAGGTGCACAGGCATGCACTTGTTTTTGTTCTGAAGGTGAATAATCCAGATTATACAAAGGTGCGTTCACATACGCATGAAGCTTGCAAAGAATTTGGCAACAGGATGTCGTCATGCTTTAGGACTTATATTTTAATAAATAAATTACAAATAGTAAATTCCACATATGAAAATATACCACCTACTTTCCCTTGAAACAAACAGGTCAAAGAGGAAAATGTTCTCATTGACTAAGCATCATCTTTCTGTATGCATTTGCAAGTGCATCAGAGTTGAACTTCCGAAGACGAGACACTTCTTTGCATGAGCTTGCATTTTTACTTAACTGTGAAGTTAGGTGTGACTGCATCTTTAATAAGGGTTATTAGCATAATACACGCCAATATATGGGCAACATATAGCGCGTTGCTCTCAGCATAAAGATGCATTCTCTCACTGAGGATGATGGAGAGTGGTTGTGTTCTTCATTTCTAGTACTTTCAGTTGTTTGTGTGCACAATGTGGTAGCTTGTTGCTGGTTTTCTGTCTCTTACCACATTTCCTGTGTGCCGTCTCTCTGTTTTGTAGCAGTTGAAGGCTGTCTGTGTTCTTATTTAAAGGCAGTAAACAGGATAATATGGTAGTCGTAATGATGGCGTATGTCTGTCTGCACCACAGTTTCTCTGTTCAGGGTAAAATCTACTCCATGTTTTCTGTAATTGAGGCCTAAAACTTATGCTCGATTGCAGCCATACTTTACCAAAAACTGGGTCTTCTCTAACCACTTCCTTTGCAAAAAGTCACGACAGTGTTTAACCGCTGCTTATCGTTGCTATTGAGTTAGTTCAGATGAGTCAGTTCTGAATTCATGGCTGTGTTTGCAAATATAGAAAAGTGCTGTCCTGTTTCTATGAGCGTGTCTGGAAAGCTCAAAGGAGAAGCCTGCACAATGGGTCTGGATTGAGACTTCATCTTTATTGTGGTGAGCTCATGTCACTATACTTTTTAAGAGGTTTTGTTTCATAACCCTATGTATTAAATTTAAATGAATTTTAATTGGATTTAAATTTAATTTGATTTAAATGTCAATTTTAGTGTAATTTGTTGTTTTAATTTATTTAAATTTAACATTTAACTTTTAATGTAATTGAATATTTTAATTTGATTTAATTAAATTGAATATTTAATTGTAATTAAATCTTTATTTTGATTTAACATTAAATTGAACTTTTAATATAATTGAATTTAATGTGATTTAAATTTAACATTTTAACTTTTAATTTAATTTAATATTTTAATTTGATTTAAGTTTAATCTTTAATTGTAATTAATCTTTATTTGGTTTTAACATTAAATTGAACTTTTAATGTAATTAATATTAATTCATTTTATATAAATTTATATTTAAACTTAACTGCTTTTAATTTGATTTAAGTTTAATTTGTGACCCTGGACCACCAAACCAGTCTTAAGTAGCACGGGTATATTTGTAGCAATATCCAAAAATACATTGTATGGGTCAAAATTATCAATTTTTCTTTTAGGCCAAAAAGTCATTAAGATATTAAGTAAAGATCATGTTCCATGAAGATATTTTGTAAATTTCCTACCGTAAATATACCAAAACTTAATTTTTGATTAGTAATATGTATTGCTAAGGGCTTCATCTGGACAACTTTAAAAGCTCATATTGAATATTTTCAATATTTTTATTTTATTAATATTTTCAATATTTCTTTTTTCAAAAAGTTGCATCTTGGCCAAATATTGTTCTGTCCTAACAAACCATACATCAATGGAAAGCTTATTTATTCAGCTTTCAGATGATGTATAAATCTTAATTTTTTAAAAAAAATTGACCCTTATGACTGGTTTTGTGGTCCAGGGTCACATTTTAAATAAACTTTGTGTAATTTAGTCTTTAATTTAAATGTAACATTTAATTTAACTTAAAGCAAGTTACATATATGTAAATCAAATTAAATTCAACAATGCATTTTACTCACAATGTTTTAAAAATTTAAATTAATTTTTTAAATAATGTTCTGTAGCATGTTCTTTATGCATATGAGGAATATTTTGCTGTGGCATTTGAGAATCACGAAATTTTACTGAAATGTTCGTGACAGTCCAACATTATACTGTGGCTTGTAAAGCAAAGGACCACCATAGGAGCGTATTAACTAATAATTTTCCATTTTTTTCTAAGCTTTTTGTGGCCCGTGGGTAAGAACGTATCATACTTGTTTGAACGCAGAGCTTGTGTATACCTCCTGCTCTTGAGTCATGATCATAATATCTGTTTCTATGACAGCCAAACACATCAAACATAATACCTGAGGAGTGAACCACCTTACGTAACTCTCGTCATAAACATATAAATACCAAATATCAAAAACTGACGGTAATTAGCCACCACTGGAATGCAGAATTGTAATGATTCATTTGGTGAAATTTTCAAATACCAACACACCGTCTGTTATACAGACTGAGCTCATGTCTTCTATTGTTTATCTCCACCCAACACCCTTTGCATTCTTTTCTTCTCGCTGTACCATGTAGTTTGATGTTTCTTCATTAGTAATGGGATGGAAGGTATCAGTGTTGACTCACTGTCATTGAATGTGATAAGAATGTGGGGAATGTTTTATTCTGGCGTGTTTTAACCAGAATGGGGAGGTGTTGTGTAGCTGTGGCTGTGCTGACTGCGTGTGTGTTGGGCAGGTGTGACAGTGTTAAGCTCACTCATGGGAGTGGATCATGGGAGAAAAAGCACAGTATGTTCGGTAGGTTTGGGGTGTGCAGCTACACTATAGATTTATTACTGTACGGCTCATACTTCGAATCCTTGTAGTTATAATACTTGATGCTAAATCTTTTCTAAGTCTGTAGCGTGATTTAAACTCAGAACACACCCTGGTCACATTATTTGAGGCTAAGACAATGTCAAGGTCATGAACTGAAACGCGATGTACCTGAAGTTGGTTAGATTTGGATAAAAGCATCTGATAGTCTTTTTGAGTGTGACTTTGAAGTTACATATGAGTCTGTGTTGATGGGAGGGGAATGTGTAGTTTCAGCTGTCAAAAACATTTCACAGTTCTTGATAACAATTTCACTTCCATAGCAAGGACTGATGTTACTGAAGACTAGGGCTGGGTGATATGGCCAAACTAGGGCTGGGCGATATATCTCATGCGATATGCGTGCACATCTCGTCAGTAAAGCCGGTTACTTGATTAGCGGTAAATCTCCATCACCTATTGAGATTATTGAGATTATTGAGATTATTGCTACGCAATATCGCGTTCATTATCGAAGGCAATTCATCTGCGATAGTGAACTCGATATTGCGTAGCTTGTCAGTGAAGTACGGCTCTGTGTGTTAAATGCCTCTTCATTTGAAAACAGGTGATGGAGATTTAGCGCTAATCAAGGAACCGGCTTTACTGACGAGATGCGCATGCATATTGCGTGAGATATGTCTCCCAGCCCTAGGCCAAACATTATGTCAGTTGTTATCAATAATTATCACAATATATTATTAATCAAATATTTACTTCAAGTTTAAGTTTAAAGTTTCAAACAGTAGAACAATTCATGCAATATGAGCAAAAACACAGCAATATCAACTGAACATTCAGGAATTGAAAAATTTACTCAAGTGCAAAATTGCACGATTGTCAAATGTAATTTCTGAATTAATGCTTTTGAATTTAGACTGAGAGGCAGGTCTGTAATTAAAAATAATTAATTAAAAAAAAACAATTAATAGGCTTCAAGTTTTTTTTAGCCAACAGCAGTGAGATTATTATTATTATTATTATTATTATTATTATTAGGGTTGCAAAACGATTAATCATGATTAATCGATTAAAAATAAGTTTGTTGTGTGTACTGTGTATATTTATTATGTATATATAAATACACACACACGTAGATATATTAAAAAAATTGTATGTTTGTACAAACATAATAAATATACACAGTACACACACATAGTATGTAAACAACCTTTTATTTTGAATTTATTAATCACAAATAATTGTTTTGCAGCCCTTGTTGCTGTTGTTGTTTTTAATATTTATAATCTTATTATAATATTTTCAGTATGACTAGAATAAGAAACTGTCCACTTCCTGAGTCTGAATTATTTTTATTTTTAATTTAAAGGCCAAAATTCATGCAAACTGCTCTCAATTTGCATGCAAAAAAACCCCAAGTTAATATAAAAAATGAGTCAAGTATGAATATGGGTGAAATGAATGTGTGTGCATCGTACTTGATTCCTCTGTACTTCAGAAAGACTGAGATATGGAAAAGTCCTGGCTATTTTAGAGCTGTTGGATGACTTTGAGGTGTCTGTGAGTGTATGCTAATATTCCAGGCCACATCTGCGGTTTTGATCAGGTCATAGTATTGTACCGGAAATCTTCATTCACATCTTCCACCAGATTTGTTTAGATGTAATCCAAAACAAGTTTTGGGAATATAGCTTTGCACAAGCACACAAACACCCACTGAAGACCTTCACTTCATTCAAAACTGTTATATAACTGCTTCCGATATAATAACTTTCCCACAGATCTGAAAACTGGAATTGGCGTCTTTTCCTATTACTCTTGGAGAACAGCTTTTTAGTCCATGATGAGTCACTCAAGGTGTTTGCTGTGTGAAAAATAATTATTCAACTTTATTAAAGCTTTCACAATTTTACCTCAGGGTAAATATGTGCACAATACATTATTTTTTCTCAGCTAAACTCAAAACTAACTTAACCTACTTGTTTAAACAGGATGTGTTTTGATTTGTGAAATGTTTTTGATAATACATGAGGTGAGAAACACTTTTTGCAAAACACGAGATGATTCTTTAGGATGAACCTGGAATGCTTTCTGATTTCTATAGGCCATGGAGATATCTGAGTGGTTGCAGGAGCAGTAATTACTGCACAACCAGACGTCCTGACATTTCTCAAAGCACTGGATGTGATGCTTGCAGTCGGTATCTAGGGTTCATTTCAGTTTCAATATCCTCATTTTCAGTCAGAGAGCTTTCTGGCTGACCTTACTGTCTGGTCATTCAGTTTTTACTCTGAAGGAAGCAGAATGGGCTTTCTGTAAGCATTTCAGTGTAGCATCTGAGAAGAATGATTAGTGTCAGATTTGGAAAGAATTAAAAAGCTTGATAAACTGCTTTACATTTAGGAAAATATAGCACTGCAAATGGAAATAGACCTGTAAATTAAGCTAAAATATTGCCCAGCTTGATGAATCTCACAGAATTTATCAAGAACCTGTTGGAGTCATATTTCATTCCAAAATTTAGAGGAAAATAAAAGTTGAAAAATAATAATTTGCATAAAAAAGTGTATGCTGCATTATGCCATTATTTTCATGACAGTTATGCAAAATGAACAACATTTCACATCCGGTTCTCATTTATGCAATGCAAGAAAAAATAAAAATAAAGTTAATTCTTAGTTTACAGTGGTTTGAATATCTTTGAGATTATGTAAAATGATATATAGCAAATCTCAACTCTTTGATTAAATCGTCACAAAATGTGAAATATATTGTTGCCCAGCTCTAATCTGCTAAATGCAACTGTAAGGCATGAAAATATTAAATATAAACACAAACATAGTGATTTTCTGTAAAGCTGCTTTGAAACAGTGTGTATTGTGAAAAGTGCAATAGAAAATTTGATTCTAGCTAATTTGCAAAACTGAAATGATTCAGTTCACAATTTGATTCAAATTTGAATGATTGTTTTATTCAGTACACAGTTTGATTCAAATCAGTTAACTGATTCAATTAAGTATGTTTTTAATACAATTAAATTAGGATTCTTCCATCCTGTATATTTTCAGCAGCCTTAATTGTTCTAAATGTGAAATTCAGAATGCAAAGTGCATACTATTAGTACTAAAATAGACTTTTATTTTATTTAAAAAAAATACACACTTTTTTTGTCTTTTGCTTACAGTGTGAAATGACTTCTTGACGGGTTTTGTGAGTTTGTACCGTTTCACTATCCTCAAACCTACTTTGTAGTGATCAGATGCTAAATCTTATGTTTGGCACGTCAGGTTTCACTGGATCTTTAGCCTTTTCTCAGAAATCCTCTGACCTTCTCAAGTTTAAACTGAGTGCCAGTGTACCGAACAAAAAAGGCAGCTTTATGCGTTCTCTCTTTCACAGACACCAACACCCCCTCACTTGGATGTGAAACGGTTGTAACTGCGCAAATGTTTTTTGACAGTTTCTCAGCCCTGGCCAATTTCTGCTCAGAATATTTTGGTTATGTGAGTGTAAAAGGTCATTTTCCTCATGGTGCAGCTCACAATACAGACCTAGAGGCATTGGTTGATAGTTGTGGCTTGAGAATTATTTTTATTTAGGGATCCACTAAAATTACAAGCATTACAATTTAAGTCAAAATGCCATTAAACTGTACTATGAAAGACAGAATAGGTTGAAAATAAAAGCAGAAATAGATCTATTAACCGAAACCTTGACTTGATACGCTGATACAACTCTTTTCTAAAGCCTTTCTAACACCACCATCCATTCCATTCAGATTCTGGATTACGGGCTTTTCATCCGAAACTAGTTCCTGTAATAGTTTACATGCCATGTTTACAGTTCTGCGGCCGGTATTTAGGTTTAGCCTTGTATTATATCATAACACTATGCCTCATTTTAAATAGAAATGTCATAAGACTGGTCACTGTGAGTAGTCTGTGAAAACATGCAAGACGAGGTAAAGTTGGCCCTAACCTGTGAGCCGTCATGGACGGATACTGACAGAAACAAAAAGCTAATAGCTGCAGGTCAGTTGTGTTGTTAGGAAACAATCACGCCAAGCAGACACGGTTTCCTTTTGCTTTGTTAATAAGAACAGCAAGAGGACCAGCTTATCCAGTGTTACTGTGCAGTTAGCATTGCATAGCTGTTACTATGTATCTAAATGTGTAAAACCGGTTTGCCAGTTTTCCGTTCTCACATCTCCTTAAGTTTCCTCTCGCTGAAGCAAAAGGAACTCAAGCTGATGGTCTTTTGGCAAACACCAACAAATGGAAATATGGACTTCCCTAAACCTGCCTTTTATTTTTGAGATGCAAATACTTTCACTTTCCCAGTCAGCCGAACAATGTCTATTTTTATCTTGCTGAGCTACCCTCCGTGCCTTTCCTTCCCTTCATTGCGAAAAAAAAAAAGGTTCAAAATCAGGTCCAAACTCTTGATTGTTTGTTGTGGATTAGTCAAGGGCTAAAATCTTGTCATGTTAATAAATTAAGGCCCGGTTTCATAGACAGGGCATAGCCTAAACCAGGATTAGGCATAGTTCAATTAGGACATTTAAGTAATTTTTATAAACATGCCTTAGAAAAAGCATTACTGGTGTGCATCTTAAGACAAAACAAAGGCACTGACATGTTTTACGATCAGTTAGAGCACGTTTCTTTGAGTTGAAACAGCTCAGATTTACATTTTAGTCTAGGACTAGGCTTAAGCCTTGTCTTTGAAACCGGGGGTTAAATGACTGTCCTGTCCAGTACAGGTTGGCCGCTTTGCCATTTGACAACAGCTGTCAGATCATTTCCCTGTTTAATACTGTAAATTTGCTTTGAAACAATATCTATTGTATAAATTGCTTTATAAATAAAGGTGATCAGCTCTGAAATGCACTAAGGTTCATAAGTTTGTGATCTGTAAGATTTCATTTTTTTTTAAAGTGTTTTTGAAAGAAGATTCTCACAAGGGTTGCATTTATTTGATCCAAATGCTGTTAAAACAGTAATATTGTTAAATATTATTACAGTAAAAAAACAGTATTCTCTTATATTTTTTTAAAAAAATGTTATAATCTGTTTATAAAGTTTTATAATCTGCAAAAATCAGATGGAAAAAAATCTCTCTCTCTCTCTCTAATAAATAAATAAATAGACACACACACATTATATTCATTTTTATTATATACATTTACATTATTATTTTCAACGTTAAAATGGTTGTGCTGCCGAATTTTTTGTGGAAATTTATTTAAAATAAAAATCTCATTACAAAGGTACATTTTTATCATGAGACCAGGTCGAACCCAATAATGTAGTGCGATCAGTGCGATTAAAATATAACTGAAATGGATAGTTTTTGTTCTGGAATCTGATCGATTAATACCGCATTCCAACTGTCCTAAAACATAATAAACTGCTATGATGATTCACTTTGCATATCCCATCCTAATGGATTGGTTTTATTTATCATTTCACATATCATTTCTTACTGCTTAATTACGATATTCAAAACGATTTGGCAGCATTTCTCCCCTAGTCAGAGCAAAAAAACATAGAAGTCCAGTGATTCTGTGTGAATCTTGTAACGTTGTGTTCTGTTTGGCTGATGCTAATGAGAGAGGCCGGGATCCTTGCTAACATGTTGCATTCATTGAAGTTCTGAGGGGAGGGAAATGTGGCTGCCGCCTCCTCTGTGTTTACATAAACTCAACAACAGTGCAGAGCAGCCAGAGTCTCGAGAGGCCGCAGTAATTAAGAGAGATCCTCCCGAACAGGGGCATCGTTAAGGCTGCTAATTGCCTGGAGAGCTAATGATGGGCTAGATTTGCATTCCCTCGGACCAAACTCTCCAAGAATGCAGCGACATCCGTAGCCTCTACTGGGTCACGCTGGGGAGGGGAGACTGTGTTTGTCCCGTGTATGGAACCAGTTTCAGGCTTTCACACACTTTCTACTGTTGATATTAAATTCAGGACAGCGTGACACAGACGCTGACCTATCTACAGTGTTTACATGGCCAGATTCTTTACGTTCATTCTTTAATTACGTCATTATCAGGGGTGTATGAGCCATGTGGTCTTTTCAAAACACAGTTGGTACTGTAAATGTATAATAAGGCTGGGTGTTATGACACTATGCTATGTGAATGGTGTCAGCTGGTAGACATTATGCTAAAATGTTTGTATTTCAGTAGATATATTTGTGCTATTAATAGTCATGAATGATTTACATGTGAGAGTCAGTCAGAATGAAACAGAGGTGTGTTTCAGATGTCTTTTAGATTGTGACCTAGTATTTAATTTAAGGATATTAATATGATAAAATATTTTAATGACTGATATTAAAATTCTAATATCATTTCATCTAAATTTAGAGTTAAAATTAAATTGAAAATAAATACAAATCAATTTAGACATTACACTATAATAAACAGAATGAAAATGAATATTCATATTGAAATTCATTCATATTAATTCTATACTATTTTGTCTAAATTTTAAAAATAAAAATACAGTTATTTTAAATAAGTCTTTATAGACATCGTTATAATGTACAGTATGAAAAACATCATATTAAAATGCTATTTTGTCTAAAAAATAAATAAACAAATTATTTTAAATATAAGTCAAATTAGACATAATATTATAATGTACAGTATGAGGGAAAAAAATCAAATTAAAGTTCATATTAAAATACCATTTTGTCTAAATACATTTTTAAAATAAACTAAAAAGAGTTTAAATAAGTCAAATTAGGTGTATGCATGAAAAATGAAAATTCATTAATATTTGCTGAAGGTTAGTGTTAGATGGCAAATATAGTCTAAATGTAAAAAGAGAAAATAAGCATGAATAATGAAATATTCAATGAATATAGAATGATACCAATAAAAAACCCCTCCTGCACTTAAACTAATAAATAATGGCCAGTAATCAATGTTGTACCAAAATATCATGCGTCCCTGATTTAATTCCGGAATTGATCATATTTATGGGAATTACCTCATGCTTATTTAATACGCGAAGCATTTTCAATAGAATTTCCAGTTAAATATTACCATGGAATTATATGACATGATTTGTCTTACTGCCCCAATGTACAATATAACAAATTCTTTTTTTCTTCCCAAAGTGTGACTTTGTGGTACATTTGTGTAGTGTGTGACTGAAAATAGTTCTGATAATTTAAGAATATGATGGACCAGCACTTGAATGACTGGAGTCTTTTGATTAGATGCCCAC
>JAUZSZ010000101.1:21895070-21905624 GCA_034780575.1 Labeobarbus marequensis | reverse complement strand
GTCTAATGTTTATCAGTACATTACAGAAAATAATGAACTTTATCACAATATGCTAATTTTTTGAGAAGGACCTGTAGCAGTTCAGGTAAAATGGGCCTGCTGATCAGCAAAATGGTCCAGTGAAACTGAAAATTGAAAAAGAATCATTCTGTATAAAACAAATTTCATTATATTTAATTGTATAATATAACAGTGTAACATTTAATTTGTTACATTAGAACATCAACTTAAATTACATTAAAACATCAATTTCATCAATAAAACAAATTCCAGGAAAAAAATTAACAATAACAAGTAGTATTATGGCAATTAGTATTATCCTCTGAATCTCCATCTACTTCTCTCACCATTGAGACTGAAGCTACTTCTTGCTGTACAGAAACTGCACCTGGTACGTCTTCCTGAACAGATGATGTAGATGTATCAATCAATGTTTTCTCTATAGAAACAACAATGTTGTATTTTTGCATGCTTAACAGGTGCTCCGCCACATCTCGACTGTCTGCAAGTGCAGAAGTTTCTCATGTTCTAGCACACTGTTTGACAAGCTGACATCTTCTACTCCAAAACCGCCTGCTAGAGACACTTTCCCTTTTGCAGTAGATTCATAGTTTTGACACTTATGTAAAAGTGCACATCTATGACAGCGATGGAAATTGAAATCAATTTGCCATGCCTGGCATTTTCTGCACCTTGGAGAAACAGTAATATCAGCAGCACTGATTTCACCAGATTTCACAATTTTCACCTCATCTTCTTCCACTGTAAACGCTGCATGATGACTAGGAAGTGGAAATACATACGGAATTGTAACCTTAGATTCACTTTCACTGCCATTAATAATATTGTAGTTATCCACAAAGCTTAGCAATACACAGATCCAGGTATTTGGTCTTACTGCCAATATCCAGCTCATGGACAGCTCCCAAAATAACACTATTTTTTTGGATCACACTAAAAAAAAGAGCAACAATCATTCAAGAAATCATTTAATACTATACATAAAATTACTACCAAGTTATAAAAGCTTGACAAGTGAAAGTACATAAATTAAATTCTTAAGAGAAACTTTGAGTTTGCCTACCTTCAGTCTTGATCCCTTTGCCTCCCATATCCTTGTCATTTCATGTGTCAATGTGAAGTGCCTTTTTGTCTTATATGTGATATATGTGTTATTTCTATTTACTATGAGGGCCATGTATGCCTTGATCACCTGAAGGACAGGTAAATAATGATGATGTAAATGTAAATATATAGGAATGCACAACTGATACAAGCCAAGCAGACAAATCTCTCATTACATTCTACTCACCTGACTCTCAACTTCTTGTTCGGGAGCTGTCCTAACAATATCCCAGTAAAATAATTTATAGGAACCAATTCGTGAAAGCAGGACATGTGCATTTTTTTTAGCCTCCCCATGCATCTTATATGCCTTTGCGTGATCAAAAAAGATCATAGAAATAAATACAAACATAATGTACTTCTAACACAATCTCATATTTCATATTTATCAGTTTAAAGGTGGAATTTTTTTTTTTTTAGCTCAGAGTTAGTTTTTCCAAGTCACATACATTTTTTGTGAAAGGATGTCACATCGGAAAACGATTGCCCTGCTGGAGGTGGGGGAAAAAGATAGTCTTCAGCTGAAGGTGGACAATAGACATCCTGAGGTGGAGGAGAAGAGATTTCCTGAGGTGGAGGAGGAGAGATTTCCTGAGGTGGAGGAGGAGGAGAGATTTCCTGAGGTGGTGGAGGAGAGATGTCCTGAGGTGGAGGAGGTGGAGAGATTTCCTGAGGTGGTGGAGGAGAGATGTCCTGAGGTGGAGGAGCAGAGATTTCCTGAGGTGGTGGAGGAGAGATGTCCTGAGGTGGAGGAGCAGAGATGTCCTGAGGTGGAAGAGAAGAGGGTATATCAGGTGGCTGAGACTAGGAAAAGTGTTGCTTCCTCAGTTTGTGAGGGATCCTTGGCATGTCCTCATGGTGGTGTTTTAGGTGGTCGATGTTGACCTTGTGTGTTGACTGTCCCACAGGGTCCTCAAGATCAACACTTTTACCTTCTATTTTGGTGACCATAAAGGGACCAAAATAATCTGGGTCAAGTTTCCCCCCTTTCCGTTGTTCACTGCGAACATTCTTCTTCCACACCATGTCTCCCACCTGAAGGCTTTGGAGTTACCTTTTTGCTAGTCGCCGCCTTGTTCTTTCGTGTGTTTTTTGAACATTTTTCTCTGCCAGCTCCATAATTTCTTCATGATGTTTAATATCAATGGCCACCCCTTCTTCACTGTAGTCATTTTCAAAGGAGCGTGCACACATAACAATCCAACTCTCAACAGTGTAAACAACTCAGAATGCATGAAATGGCATTGTATCCCCCTTTAAGCGCAGCGTATTGCAACGACAAGCGTATGCCAGTAACACAGTAGCACACATTGCCAACTGAACAACTAATGAGCCTAAGCAATGCAGATAGCCATAGCAACACGCATGTGGCCAGTAACCTGAAAGCATTAAAAGGAACTTAGCTTGTGAAGACGTTCAAGAGAGTGAACACAGCAGCTGTGGCGAGAATGCTTGATCTCTCGATGTCCTTCTTGGGGATGAAGTTCCCATCTGAACTTGTTCTTGAGTCGGTCACATAACTCATGGAGTTCATTTCAATAATGTAGCGATGTGTGAAGTAATGCTAACTCAGTCACTTCTGATTCAAGCAGCTTATGATCCGTGCGGTGAATTCACATGAATGAATTGGAGGTGAGTCCATTGGGGAAATGAAATCAACTCGCTAAATTCCTGATTCCTTGTGATGATGATGATGTTTTGCCTGCTGAATTCGCCAATTAATTAGCTATAGAGCAATGTGAAAAGTTCTGATGATACTGACAACTTTATATATGGATGCTTAGATAGGTATCGTATTCCTATAGGTAGGTGGGGATCAGCTGAGAGTCAGCTGATGCAGGCTTGACTAACTTGACTGGCCAGAACTAATAGGTGCGTTCTACTTGAAGCGGCGTTGCACAGAATGATCAGTGTATGACATCAAAGTACCACGAGAGCGACAAGAAAGTAATTGGATCCTATGCATTCTGCGCGGCGCCGCTTCAAGTCGAATGTGCCTAAGAGTTGTGTTCGACTGCATGTGGTGCCGCAAAGATCAGCTGCTGCTTGACAAAAGCAATGCATTCTGGTTTGAGAATTTGTCCGACTTTGACACGTGATCGCAAGGCGGCTGCAGCGCAGATCAAAGTACCGCGAGAGCAAAACGAGACCAGCTGCAGTTGCTCAAAATCGGCTGCGGTAGCCTTGATGACGACACTTTATTCTCATTGGTCAGATTCTGTGATGACAAGCACGAGGTGTGTTGCGTGTGTTTATTCTAACAATTCATTTCCAATAATGCTCACAAATCTGTGTTTTTATAACAGTAACAGTTTTTATAACAGTTTTTTAGTGTAGTCGCACTGTTATAATGAGTCACGTTTATCGAAAAACACTGATAAAAGCAAATATACCCCCACTTTATTAGTATATGTTGATGTCAAACTTTATTCATGAACAGATGGCGGTGTATTAAGCAGTATATAAAAAGTCTTTCTGTTTCAACGTTTCTGAAACGTTGGGTGTATATGACATATATTGCATTTAATTCACTTCATCTGTGATAGATTATGCAAACACTATGAGAGCGTCACTGACAGGAGCTGAAAGTGTTCGACTTGACGTCTTTGCTTTCAGTTCCGCCCCCAATGCAAGCGGCTACGGTTTCCCCTGGAATTGGGCTACTTTAGCACCGTTGCCGCAGGATGTTTTTCGTGTTTGTGGGTCTGTGTGACGTCACACAGCCAAGAGCCAAGAATCTGTGAACAGCTTGATTTGAGAAAGGGGTTATGATTCATAGGGATTTAAAAAAAAAAAAAAAAAAACTGTTGGATTTTTATCATTATAAGGTAGTTGTGTACACACACTGCCAGGACACATTTCAGTTCAAACAACATGTAAAAGTGAATTTTGCATCCGATGACCACTTTAAAAAATTATTCCATGATCTGTTTCTTTGTCATTCAGTACTCTCTCTATTTCTCTCAGTGGTTCTCGTAACTTCAGCAGCTGTAGTGCTGATGACTTTGAGAAGATGATCTTGAACTCAGGTGGCCGCTGTCTGCTGAACATACCACGGCCGGACGAGGCGTACAGCGCCCCCTTCTGCGGGAACAAGCTGGTGGACGTGGGTGAAGAGTGTGACTGTGGGTCAGAGGAAGTAAGTCGATTGATTCCAGATCAGTTTTGTGATTTGTTTAATGGTTGGATGAAGAGAACTGGTCCTGATTTCACGTTATTGAAGATTGTGGTAGTTGTTGGCTGATTTAGTAACCAAATTGAGCCAGTGATAAGTTTCTGAAGGTTGTGTATGTGAATTTTTCAGGAGTGTGAAAAGGATCCGTGCTGTGAGCCGAAGACGTGTAAGCTGAGGTCAGGTGCTCAGTGTGCGTATGGGGTCTGCTGCAAGAACTGCAGGGTGATTACATCTTTTCTAACAATGTAGCTCTTCTCCAAATGCAGTGTTGTTATTGTTAATGCTAACTGAAACACAGCTGAAATAAAATCTAAATATTAGGTGAAAAATGAAAATTAGGATTATTTCAGTCATTTATTTTCATTTATTTGTCCTTTACACAGCGAGTTTTAGACCAAATTTGGCTAGTTAGGTCATATATCTCATCAACCAGCTCACAAGGACAGAGCTAATATACACATGCATACTTTTTGCTCATGTGTTCTGATTAAATGCAGGCAAAATTTGTATGTAATATTTTTCTCTCTCCGTCTGTCAGTTTTTGCCTGGTGGTACAGTGTGCAGAAGCAGCACGGATGAATGCGATTTGCCGGAGTACTGTAACGGCTCATCTGCCCTCTGTCAAAACGATGTCTTCAAACAAGATGGCCATCCCTGCAAAGAAGGCCAGGCTTACTGTTACAACGGCCTGTGCCAGCACTACGACACCCAGTGTCAGGCCATATTCGGCACAAGTGAGTATACAGTGTGGGTGATTAAATAAGAAATAAGAATATTATCTATCCAATATTTTAAAATGAATAAGGAACATTAAAAGGCACTAAAAAATTAGACATAGTGGTACAACCACAAATTTTTGGTCTGATCTTTTACTGATTTGTCATATTGTATATGGTATTTAATGTTAAAATTATTTAAGAATATCTAACAGGACATATAAAAGCCATTTGGCATGTACATTTTCTAACACTTCTATATTAAAATGAACAACTAGCAGTACTATGTTGAGTGTATTACAAAAGACTCAGTGGTGCCCTCTGTTGATAATCTATCTGACCTGCAGCTCTGCAAGGAGCACAGGCACTACTGTTCAAAAGTTTGGAGTCAGTAATGTCTTTTTTAAAGAAGTCTCTTATCCTCACTAAGGCTGCATTTATTTGATACAGTAAAAAATACAATACAGTAAAAACAGTAATGTTGTGAAATAGTATAACAATGTAAATCAAACGGTTTTCTATTTGGAATGTATTTTAAAATATAATTTATTCCTGTGAAGCAAAGCTGACTTTTCAGCATAATTACCCGTCTTCAGTGTCACATGATCCTTTAGAAAAGATTTTTGTTCAAGACTCTTTAATAGAAAGTTCAAAAGATCATTGAAAATATTCTGTAACATTATAAATATCTTTACTGTCACTTTTGATCAATCTAGTGCATCCTTGCTGAATAAAAGTATTAATTTCTTTAAAAGAAACAACTTTCTGATCCTTTCCAAATGTTTAAAATAAATTCTAGCTGACAAAGTAACATTTCTCATTTTCATTTATTTTAACCTGCGTTTTAAAGTTTTGTTTAGTTTTTCTTTAATTACAAATAAAAGAGAAAAAGAAGTGAATTGATATTCTGTAAATGTCTTTCTTTGTGTGTGTAGAGGCTAAAGCTGCTCCTGAGCTGTGTTTTAAGGATGTCAACTCTAAAGGCGATCGCTTTGGAAACTGCGGCTACCATTCCAGCGGATTCAAAAAGTGTGAGAGCAGGTACAGCACAGCAAGATACACTGCATTACAGTTCAATTACAATTCAGTTTTTGCCCAAACCCCATAAGAGCTCACACACACTCTCATTCCCTCAGGAACGCCATGTGCGGGAAGCTGCAGTGCGAGAACGTTCAGTCCTCAGTCATATTTGGCATCAAGCCGTCAATCATCCAGACCCCCATTGCCGGCACTACCTGCTGGGGTGTGGACTTCCTCCTGGGCTCTGACGTGCCTGATCCCGGCATGGTCAATGAGGGCACCAAGTGTGGAGAAAATAAGGTGATGGAGAAAAGTAACACTGACCAACTTATTACGCATACAAAGTTTCTTCTTAAGTTATGTGCGCAGATTAGCAAAACATGTTTACTGAAGTGTTTAGCCACTTTCACATATGAGGAAATATTTTGTGTAAGGATAGAAGTTAGTTAGAGGAGATTTTCTTTCCTCTAGGAATATTGCTTTATCTATCTATCTATCTAGAAATCCAGTCTCTTTTTTTTTTCAAGATTTCAGAATTTCATCTATGAACTGAATGAGCAGTTTTTGACTTTGTGTATTAACTAACTGCTTATACGTTTATGTATTGCAGGTTTGTCTGAATTTTGAGTGCAAAAATGCAGACGTGCTGAATTATGACTGTGATGTTGAAAAGAAATGCCACGGCCATGGGGTACATATGCATTCACTACCCACAAACACATACCACCCTTTTACATACACATCATTTCAAATATACCATTTTACATTCACCTATTTTCAAATCCTAAATACCTAGAGTTCAGCTTGATAAAATGTTTGCTGAGTGTGTGTATTTGTGCTTCAGGTGTGTAACAGCAATAAAAACTGCCACTGTGAATACGGCTGGGCTCCTCCTTTCTGCGAGGCCTCTGGTTATGGAGGAAGCGTCGACAGCGGCCCCACCTGGAATGGTAAGACTGCTTCAACAACTGCACAGCTAGAGCTTCATATAGGATAATCAGTGCTTTTAATATGTGTCACCTGTAAATGTGATCACCTCAAGTGAAATCGCCAAAATCTGCTATGTTAATTTAAAATCTTCCCCTCTCTCTGAATTTCACTCAGATAAAGATACTTCCACAAGGGATGGTCTGCTTGTGTTCTTTTTCCTGATTCTTCCTCTCTTGGCATTGGGTTTGTTTGTGTTCTTCAAGAGGAACGAGCTGAAGCGACGCTTCTTCAGAAAGAAACGCTCTCAGGGCTACGAGTGAGTAGACCGAGTCACTTAACACTCGACCTTTCACTGCAATGTCATCAACAAACCCAGTATGTTATATAAATTATGTTTATTTAAACCCTAAGCTAACAATGTAGCCAAAAAACAAGTGTTCATTAAATTAAAAAAAAAATATATATATATATAAATATATATATATATATAAGTTTTATAATATAGTGTTATAAAAATAGTTAAATCAACTGAAAAAGCTAAAATGAAAAAAAATAATAATTTAAACAAAAAAAAAAAATGCAAAAAAAATTTGTTTATTTTCACGTCATGTGACCATTATATATAACTCTAGGGTTTTTGTGAAAACTACAGATCGTAATTTCTAGCATTTTTGTATCCTGCTCATGGATAGTATGATTGATGAGCCCAGTGCTTTATGGGTGTTGTAGCTTTCCTAGTTTTTTTTTTTTTTTCCATCACAGCACTTTTTATCTGTTTTCAATAGTTGTGTAGCAGCAATTTTACAGAAATGTGTTTCTACTGCATACACCAAGAAATTTAATTGAAGTTGGATTAAACTTTTATTATTATTGTATTATTCAGTGGTGATTGACCTCTTTAATTATTTTAGGTCAAAGGAGTTGACAAAAAGGATATGATAAAAAAGGAATTATTATATTATTCATATATAAATTTAAAATCGCAAGAAGTTTTCAATCCAGTATTTTAGGTCAGGAGTTTGGCTGACAAAAATGTGAATTCAACTCTTAGAATCAGAATTAGAATCTGCCAGCCAATCAGAATCAAGCATTCAACAGCATCAAAGTGTAACAGCAAATACACAAGATTTTCTCCAACAACAATAAGTCCAATAAGTCTGCATCTGAAATATGTTGTATGTTCAGTTTTTGTTGTTGTTATTGTTAAAATGTATTGTGTTCGGTATAACCTAGTATTAATACTGATCAGCTGTCTTTGGTTGTTCCTCAGAGCTGACAGCAGACCGCAGACTACTGTGTCCCAGCGGGGAAACCCCAGCAGTATAGTGAAGGACGGGGTGAGTGACCTCTGCAGGACTCTTCACTGACTACCACACTGCCAACGTTTAACTCACTCAATGTAGTGCTAACATAGCTAGTGTAACTAACCTAGTACTTCACCTTCAGATTTGAGATCATTTTCAGCATACGTGCCTGAGCATAACACGACTGTACGACTGTCCCAGTCAACGCCTGAGGAATGACACTGCAGTACAAACATAACCAGCTAGTAAATCAGTTCATTGGTGCACAAAATTTGAAACATTCCTTGTTGAACATAACATTTCCACATTGACAAATATTTGGAAAGAACACTTAATGGGAAATTCACATTCAGCTGAAGTCATGAAATGTTGCAGTTCTAGGCAATAGCAGAATGTCTCTATTTTGAGCTTGTCTGCTGCTGATATATAGATAATGACCAGGATCCTCTCTTTTTCTTTTCTATGATAAAGCACCAGGCTCAGTTATTGCCACCAGCAGAGGTAAATACCTGCATACTATTTAAGAGGGTTTTATTGTATATGTACTGTGGGGCATCTCTGCTGCTGTTGCTTATACAGTCTCTGCTTCACTACATTGTTCCTAACCTTTCTCTCTCTGTCAAATTAAAAGCCCTATACTACTGTCAAATTAACAATCATCTTGCACATTAATAATCATATTTAATTATTTTTAAATTATTATTTAATTTAATTTTAAACTAAATGAATTAAATTAATAAAATAATAATTATTGCTGTTTATCTCTCTGTTTTACTCCTACTAACCATGTCTTGATGTATACTTACTAACAAGATTAATTCTCATGTCAGCTCTTCATTGCTATCGTGCCACTTTGAGCTTTGATCTTTTAATATTCTTTCAGAGCTTTTTGTTTCAGGCATATAATATCATTCTGCTCTAACCCTCTAAAGGAGGACCTGACATTGTGTAACATGGATATTCATAATGGTGTACAGCTAAGCTGATTTGACATATCAAGATTTAATTTTCTTTTTGTGTAATTGGGTTAAATCCATCAGTGTTCAATTACCCTGTTATTTAATATGCATAAGCATGTACTGTACTGTGCTCTACTGAATAGTTTGAATGGCCAGGCAGTGCAACATTAGTTTATTTGAGTATTGTTTATGGACAATGGCTAATAGTGCATAAACGAATACTTTAAGCTTAGTTTCATATGATTTTAGATGTTTAGTTATTATGTCACTAATCAAGACTTAAAGGGTTGAAAATTTTGTCATGATTTACGCACCCTCAAGTTATTCCAAAGAGGTATGAGTTTCTTTGTTCTGTTGAACACAAACAAAGATATTTTGAAGAATGTTTGTAATGAAACGGTTGATGGTTGCCATGGAAGTCAATGGGTACCATCAACTTGAGGGAGAGTAAATAAAGACAGAATTTTCATTTATGGGTAAACTGTCACTTTAACTCTGACTGATGTTAATTAATTTTAAGCTTATTTAGATTAATTAATTTATTCTTAAGTTACCTGACATCCATCTGTTTCTTCAGCAGTAACACAAGTTTCTGTCTTTTCACAGGTGGTTCAGGCTAATAAATCAGCCTCTTTGCCATCTTATGCCACCAGACCGCCACCACCTCCGTTTGCACGGTAATAATATACAATACTGTTCAAAAGCTTGGGGTCAGTTTTTTTTTTTTTTGTTTTGGGGGGGGGGGAATTAATAGTTTTATTCAACAAGGACACTTATTCAATTGTTTAAAAGTGACAGTAAATACATTAAAGGAACACTCCACTTTTTTTGAAAATAGGATCATTTTCCAACTCCCCGAGAGTTAAACAGTTGAGTTTTACCGTTTTCAAATCCATTCAGCTGATCTCCGGGTCTGGCGGTAGCACTTTTAGCGCAGCTTAGCATAGTAAATTGAATGCATAGATCAGCAGGAGCAATGATATTACGCAGCACCTGAAAGTATTCCACAGCTATATCGTAACTAGTTACCTAGCTGGGGACTACTTTCAGGCTCTACGTAATATCATTGCGCCTGCTGCACCCATGGTACAGCAGCAAAGTTCCTTGATTATTATGCCGGAATGAGAATATAGTTCCTAGCCATATCGGCCTAGAAAATTGCAACTTCTCATTTTCCATCAATCTCAGTACACGAAGGAACTACAGAAGAGTCACGGTTTAAACTGGAAAAATATTGAAACACTTTGGTCATTTTTGAGCGAGATGCTAACGGTCTAATCAGATTCAATGATCTATGCTAACAGTGCTACCGCCAGACCCGGCGA
>JAUZSZ010000101.1:21461831-21473077 GCA_034780575.1 Labeobarbus marequensis | reverse complement strand
CCCCATGAACAGCCTGCGGGAATCTTCAGTTTCCACAGCAACGATATTATTCATACAACGATCTGCTTTTCATGTGTCAAAAAATGCTTTTATGGAATTAGAATAGACTAAATTGAAAACTGCTTTGCTTTGAGAGCAACCGCGTGTATGGGAAAACACACACAAGCGCTTTTGAACACACAAACTCTGGCCTGGCTTGTGAACTCTGATGTTCTGACAGGCTGAGTGGTTAAACAGGAAACGGAATTGATTTTTATACTTTCTAACCAAGATGCATGTGATTACAACTCAAAAAATAAAATACAGTGTCATTAACATTAAAATATGAAGCGCTTTGCATATGCATGTGAGTCTATACATATTGTTTCCGGATGGAAGAGTGGTTTCTCCCTGACGGTGAATCACTGAATCACATATCATACATGCATATAATTATCCACAGCAGGTTTTCCTCCAGATGGAGAAAGTGGTGCATCTAAAACAGCATAAAGCCTTGTGGAAAGATACGTTTCACAATGCATTGATATGAATCAAATGATCAGTTAGAAGTATCTGCTTCTTATTGATTCTCTTGCACAGTGGACGTCAAACATGCACACTGAATGACTGAACAACATGGGTCCAGTATAGAGCTTTTAGAGTCAAATTGTGACCACTAATGTGAAAGAAACACTAATTATAATAATCTAGTAACGTAGTTTGTTCTTTATAAAAATGTTTTCAAAGCACTTTTTTTAAGAGTATACTATTTATTACTTTGTAAAGCACTATTCTTTGTAAGGCACTATTCTTTTCTCTTTATACATGCTTTCCCGTGGGGGAAAAAAGTTTAACACATAAACACATCTTTATGTGTAATTTTATAAATACTTTGATTGTCTTTGTGGTTAAAGTGTCCTGCTCATTGTTATTACAAGCATTTATACTAAGCTAAAATTTTACCGTAATGTAATTTCTGTTGACACTTGTATTTCATGTAAATATAATTGTAATTACACATTGGTAAATATGAAGTTGCAATTTAGTATATTTAAAATATGTTAACTTTAAATGTAATATTGCTTAAAACACTTAAAATTATAATCAAGTACTTAACATGTGATTTAGTATGTTAGTCAACGCATAAGTGTGCTTATAAACAAATTCATAGAAGTGTACTCTCTTGAGGTGCACTTAAGTGACCTTTTGTTTTATTACTATTATATTTTCTCAAAGTACAGTTTTTTTTTTTAAATATATATTTTTTTTAAGATTTGAAGTATACAACAAGTGCACATTCGGTACATCATGCTTCTTTTTCACAAGGTTTCAAAGGATTTATTTAAAAAAAACATTCATTTTAAATTGCCTTGAATTAATAATTTTATAAAAGAAAAATATGCAATATCTAAGAGAGAATTTGACTATTTAGAATTCATTCTTTCTTACTTTTACAGAATATCATGGCTACTATCTGAAAACATTGCTTATTTAACTTCACAGCCACATAACACACTGACTCCTTCAACTGTGTAAGTTATTTTGGGACTGCTAATTATTCTAACCTCTGGTGGAAAGACATTTAGAGACCTCTAGTACATTTAAATGAATACCCCTGCTGTATATAAATAAACAGCACACAAAACACACAGAACGGATCACACACACCCACACAGATAAATGCATATGTGCAGAAACTTGGTTTGAGTCGGACATCTCTGGCAAGAAATGCCACTTTGGGCTATTTGTGTAATGCGCAGAAGCCCGTGCGTGCGAGTGCATGTGAGGAAAAAGCAGTTCGCAAAAAACAGAGAAATAAATTAATAAATAAATGCAAGGCTTATATAATATGCAAGGTGAGAGTGCACTCAAATAACCAGGAGGGACGGTACCACGTCTAATATTCATCCTCCATCTCTCTCTTTCTCTCTCTCGTTAACAGCCACTCAGCCATGAGTCAGTACGGGACAAACTATTGTGTGACAGTCCAGTTCACCCTCACTCTCTCCATTGGTTCAGCCCATGTTAAATGCTCCTGTTTATTTGCCATGAGGTAAAAGGAGCCACACAGGCCTGGCACGATTGCATCGCTCCAAGCGTGAGATTACATAATCACAGCCAACAAAAACCTGACCCCACAGCACGCTCGCTCTCCAGAGACGCCGTCTAAAAATACTCTTCAAGAAAATAAATAAATAAATAAGTGAACAGAAGACAAAACTATTGTCTTCTGTTTAAAATTAATGTTTAATGCACTCTTTAACAACATCTGCCCATCTCATTTTATGTGTAAATCACCAGAGTGGACTCCACAGGCCTTAATGATTCAATATTGTACTCTCTCTTCATTGTGTTGTATTGTTTTAAAGTCCTAGATTCGCTATCCAAGGTCCTGAAGCGAGCTGTCCTGTGGAGTTCAGTTCCAACCCTGATAAAACACACCTGTCATCTGCCATCTTGGAACGATCAACCATGAGACCTGTTTGAAAAGAAGTCAAAGGAGAATCTGAATAAACAGCTTTTGTGTGGGAACAGTTCAAAATATAATAAACTCACTGCCTGGCTGCTACATCTTTATTCTGTTTGCCATCACAAACATTTTGTAGAAAACTTTATTAGTTTAGTTGTTTTAGAAGAGAATAAACAGGAATTGTGTGGCAAATAGGATATATTCAAACTACGATCTACTTATTTATATCATCTATATAACACATCAGAAATAATCAAATTCAGTGTTAATTATAAACTCTTCAGTGTAGTTATTCTGTTTAATACAAGCTCAATTTATGGAGAGAATATAGTGTGCATGTCTATTTGACATATTTCCTATTGTCATTATTTTAGTTAATTATCTTCAAACCAGCTGTTTGTGGTTTACAATATAAATTTAAAGAAAAGACTAATTATGCAAATAATTGCTGCAATGTACTATCATTTAATAACAAATATACAGTACTGTTTAAACAACTGGGGTTAATAAGATTTAAATTCTTCTCAGAAACTGATACTTTCAATAAGCAAGGATGCCCTGAATTGATTAAAAGTTAAAGAAATTTCTGTTACAAAGGAATCCTGCATTTTGAAAAAGACATCAATGTATCAACAAAAATACTTATACTGAGAAGCACTGATTTCAACATTGATAATAATAAGAAAAGTTTCTTGAGCAGCAAATCAGTATATTAGAATGCTTTCTGAAGGATCATGTGACACTGAAGACTGGAGTAATGATGCTGAAAATTCAGCTTTGCTTCACAGGAATAAGTTACATTTGAAAATATATTCAAGCAGAAAACAGTCACTTTAAATTTTAATAATATTTCACAATATTACTGTTTTTTACGGTATTTTTGATCAAATAAATGCAGCCTTGGTGAGCTTAAAAGACTTTTTAAAATTTAAAAATCTTAATTTTCCTGAACCTAAACGGGATAGTTCACCAAAATGAAAATTGTCATTATTTGTTCTCCCTCAAGTTGTTTCAAACCTGTATGAATTTCCTTCAACTGTTAAACACAAAAATATATATTTTCCAGAATACTGGTAACAGTTGACGGTAGCCATTGCCTTCCACAGTATGAAAAGCATTACAATGGAAGTCAATGGCTACCTTCAACTGTTTGGTTACCAACATTCTTCAAACTATCTTCTTTTGTGTTCAGCAGAGGAAAGAAACTCAGACAGGTTTAGAACAAATGGAGTGTAAGTAAATGATGACTGAATTTGTGCTATCCCTTTAACGGGTAGCTACAGTGCCAAAAAAGGCTCAGATAGATGGTGGAAAATGGTTTTGTAAAGGTAAATTGCATTTGTAAGTGTCATACAACATTTTAACCATGCTGCTGATTTCCTTTCAGTTGTGGTCTGTCCCAGCATCGGCTCCTTCACACTGGATCACGGCAAATGGAGGATTGTCAATGGCTCTCGTTACGAATATGGAACTAAAGTAGCCTTTACTTGCAACGCTGGCTATTACCGGCTTGGCCCCGCCCACATTCACTGTACATCCAATGGGACGTGGAGCTGGAGGAACGAGCGACCTCGCTGCAAGAGTGAGTTATGCACTTCATTTGCTACTCAAACGTTAATGCTGTACATATCATGACACGAACAATTCCCAGGCCTTGTTAGTCTGGCCGTTTTTTAAGGTCAGACTGAGCAGACAGCAAGACTAAGGATTTTGTCAATTGTGTCCTGAAGTGTGAAAGATTAGCAGCTTGTGCGGTGCTTTGCTCAATGCATGGAATCCGGGGGCATTTTCTGCAATTTTCTGCACTGATTTCTGTGCAGAATTCTGCAGAAAGGATTTTAATATTAAACATAGCATAAGAAAATTAATATTAGTTCTTTTTTTTAAGTTTTAATTGAGAATGTTGACTGTTTAGTTCATTGCATGCATTTTGTTTACTGTTAGCTGTAACAGCTTGCCAGAAAATGCTACTCATTTAGATGGTTTATGAGGCTGAAAGGCTTGTGCAACCAGAAAACATTTCCCATAATTCTCAGTGGTTGCACAAACATGAGAAAATGCATATAGCATCATTAAGTTTCCATCCATAAATTTTTATTTTGGAGTTGAATTAAATATGCTGGATGCAAATGTAAAGAATATGTACTTTTTATACAAAATGCACAGACTTGTGTATAAATTATGCATGCACTGTTAAATTGCAAGTAATTTATTACATATTGTGGTTTCCCCAGTGGCTTCAGATTCCATTTCCTTTATTATTTTTCGACAGTTTTCCAGAATGTGATATTTTTGTTCCCTTAAACACTTGAGATGGAAACGTTTCTTTAATTGTTTTTATAATATTCTATTTCTTATATGAATTAAATTCAAAGCACTTAAATAGAAACAATTACACACATAACATACTTTTTTTTTCTTTTTTGCACTTCTGCAAATAAAGAAAGAAATATGGAGTTGTGCAAACCCTCCATTGTATTTTGCAATTATGTCTTATGAAATCCTAAGTAGTCATTTCCCATGAGGCTTTATATGGCAACATCGCAATAATGAAACAAATTTGGCCCTGTAGATTCTCCTCTATATAGGCTGTTTAAAGGAATAGTTCACCCAAAAATGAAAATTTGCTGAAAATGTACTCATTTTCATGCCATCCAAGATTTTGTTTCTTCACTTGAGGAAGTGTTTTTATGGATTATGGACTCATATTTTAGCAACTGCTTAAAGTTAAAACATCTTTATGAGCGGTTTGTTCTCAGAAACACAGCTTTTCTCTTCACAAGACGTAAACTGATGGACTGGAGGTGGTGTGAGTTATTGTGATGTTTTTATCAGCTGTTTGGACTCTCATTCTGACGGCACCCATTCACTGCAGAGGATCCATTGGTGAGCAATTGATGGAATGCTACATTTCTCCAAATCTGATGAAGAAAGAAACTCATCTACGTCTTGGATGGCCTGAGGGTGAGTAAATTATCAGCAAATATAAATTTGTGGGTAAACTATTCCTAGGTTGACTTGAAAACGAGTCGTAGAAGGCGACCATTCACGCTTGCCGCGTTGCTGAAAATGCAAATCACATTTGCGTTGCGTCGCACAGCAGTTTTTTCAGTGACTCGTGTTTCGGGTCTCCTCGTTCACATTTCCAGCGTGTCTCTTGTCTCCTCTATGAAGCACTCGCCCGTCTTCCTGAGCTATAAGTGGAAGCCGTTTCCTAGAATAATATTTCACTGTCAAAGTCGTCAGTAAGACGAAACATCGACCGTGCATCTCTGGCTCCGACGCACCCGGCTAACTTAATTAAAACCTGGACGCTAAATCCGAACAAGGGCCACCGTGAAGGATGCATGTGTGTGTTATTGAATCCACATGACCTTTATAGACGAGGACGGTTCATTACATCACACTGGAGCTATCATGTAATAGTTCCTGTGTCGATTTGGGACGGGATCAGCAGAAGATGCATATGAAGTCATGCTGACAGATGCACAACTGCTTCACTCCGCATGGCTGAGATTCCTCACAGGGCATTATGGGAGGGAGTGTGTAAAAATGGCAGACTGACTCACTCTGTTCAGTGCGTACACACCCTGAGCGTCTATTTTTATGCTTGTACACCTCTGTAATCTGACTTGTGTGCCAGCATCGTCACTCTTATAGCCACTGATCTCATGTGTTTACTAACCACATCCGTTCGCCATATTAAACCGCGGTATGGGGACCTTATGGCATTTCTCACACCATGGATGGATTTCAAATGCAAGGGTATTACAAAAAAAATCAGATTTTAACTGGAATGTCAGGCCACATATTTGACTTTGATTAGATTGTACTGTATTTCTCACATTTCTGGACTTTAAACAAGGATTATTATATTTAACTAAAACCATAAAAAAAATGTTACTGGAAAAAAAAACTTTTTAACTAAATGTATTAATAAAATGAAAATAATAAAAAATAAATATTTTATAAAAAATACTTTTTTTAAAAATTATAAATGTAATAAAATATTTTTTTAAAATATTATCGTTATTATTTACTGATTTATTTATTTATTTTTTTGATAATTGCCAAGAAAACAACTCATTTCATTTTCTTGGTAAAACTTTCCAATAAAGTTTTAACATTAGTTGACTACATTAGTTAACGAACTAAAAAGCAAAAATATTTCTAATTTAATCTCCGTTCATGTTAGATTCAACATTCACATTTTTAAAATCCATGGTTTATTTTGTTGATATTATTTAATGGACTTGAGCTAACTGTGAACAGTTGTATTTTTATTAACTAACATCAAAAAATACTAATAAATACTGTAACAAATGTATTGTTCATTGTTAATTAATAGTAAATGCAAACTAATGGGACTTTACTGTAATGTAATAAAATAACTAAAAAAAAAAAAACTATATACGAAACTAGTAAAACCCACTACAATATTAATAAAACTTTGACAAAATTTAAAATGAAAATGTAAAACATTCAAAAAATAAATATACAAACAGACATATAAAAAACTAAATCAAAATCTCAATAAAAACTAGTTTGTCAATGATGCTGAAATAACACTGCTATAAACAACATTCTTCATTAATTAATCCTCTAGAGTAGCTTTATATCCACAATCAGCTAACTACTAAAATAATCTAATGTTAGATGAAGACATCACTGCAGCGGCAATCACTGTAGTTTGTAGTTTTGGCCAGAGCTTCAGCAGTGTTTCTGCTACAAAATCATTGTAATTTTCTAATTGCCAGTTAACAGTGTAATCATTTACTCCTTCCAGCAGTGGTGTGGAATTAAATGAGTAATTATCAGAGCGGTAGGTGCAGGATGAAGAGACAAGCTGAAAACGAGCCAATGACAGAGGGGCAAAGAACCTGTTTCACATGCATATTCCTGCTTTAATGTATATAAAAAACACTTTCTTGTGTGACTTTAGATCTGTTCCATAACCATGTAAACATCTTTGCTGTGTACATAGGTAGCTACCTTCTAAGGAAGCATCCTAACTGAAAATTTGGTCACACAAATATTGGGTAAATAGTGAATATCTAATGGAAACTGAACTGTTTTTATTGATATTTTTCAGTTTTGGGAAAATAAATGTCTCTATTCTTGGTCCAAAGTGTCACAAAGCCTCATGAATGTCAGTGATTGTCATATTAACCAGCTGAAATCCCCTGCTGGGTCGCTGCTTAGAAATTTGCTGTGAAAGGATATTTGTTATTAACTTCATGGCTTATGAAAAAGCTGACAAAGACACATCAGATATGTTTTCTTCCTGTTCTTGTAGGAAGTCAGCTGCCAGTCAGATGAAGCACAAAGTTAATGAATAGTGTCTGTTTAGCTAAAAAAAAAAAAAAAACATTTCAGTACAAACATTTCCGAACCCAGAATCATCTGTAATAACCTCAATATTTGCTCATATAAAACTATTTGATTGCGTTTGAGGAGACACAGGGCCATAAATTATAAATGAGTAATTACATAATGACATCACCATGTAAAAACAAAAAGAAAAATCAGTTATTTATTCCATTTTTATTTTCTTTTTTATTTAGGTAAATTCTTATAAGATGTAAAATATAAATCGCTTATATGAACAGGCTCATTGAGTCGAATAGTTTAAAGGAACCGATTCCCGGAAACGAATCAGACTTTCAATCTAGCGGTTAATTGAGTCGAATCATTCGAAAGAACAGGTTCGCGTAAATGACTCGATTCGTCTCAGTGAACCGGTTCAAATAACCGAGGTTAGTCCCATTTTTGTAACCGAAAAAGTTTGACTAAAGTAAATCTTAAAGATGTGACGTTCATATCACTAGGAGGTCTTATCATGGTAATTACAGCATTAAACATTGTGAAATGCAGTATTCCTGTGAATATAGTGAGATATTTCATATGAATAACAATAATATTTATACCTCTTCAAAAGAATTGTAAGAATTCATGCTTTTGTGTTCAAGACTGTTCTAGAATACCATTTCAGCAATATGAATATGAACAGACTGAGTGTGTTTTAGAATAAGCAGCCCTTTACACACTACTGTTTCTCCCGGTTTGATTATTTGATTTGTTTAGTTGTAGAGCAAGAGTCACGGAGATGTTTGCATATGGATAATATATAACCTTTAGTTATGAGTTTAGCATGTACCCGACGATGATACGTCAGTATGTTATTAGGGCAATGTAATTGCTAATTTAGTTTTAGCAAGATATGTACAGTATATATGTATGAATGTATGTATGCATTTGTTTGTTGTAGTTATTTTATTAATGTCTCATTAATGAGAAATACAAAACCAAATAATTATGTAAAGTTATATATGAGGAAAATTTAGTTTAATAATTGTGACCGAGTAATAATGACAGACAAGTCCCAATCAAAGAGATCTGAAAAGTCACCTTATTATATTAAATTATTCTTTTTATTATTGTAAAATTGTAGTTGTAAAAAAAAAAAAAAATAGATCAGCTAACTTTAAGAAGAGCATATATGGACAAGAGAGAACATTAAGGTTTTTACCTGTTTCCCACTAATTACTGCATAACAGATAACAATGCCTTGTTCTGGACGTTGGGACTGGAATGATGAAACAAAAACCCTGGAGTTTATACGGTAAAAACTGACGGTGATGCCATGTCTTATTAATTGTTATTTTATTATGATGTTCTTTAATAATCTGTGACTGGTTGGTTTGTTTTTGTCTTTTCCCCATTTATTTTTATCATTTTTTGCACAAGCAGACTTAGTACTTTTGTTTTCTTTTGTTTGCAGTTTTGAAGTCAAAGAAGAGGTGAAAGAGAAGAAGAAAACAAACACATCTAAATCCCAAGAGCAGTCCAGAAAGCCTCTGGAGAAGTGGCAAAAGTACTCTGTCTTGTTTACTGTCATTATGCAGGATGTGTTATTCTTAGCAATTGATTTTCTCAGTTTCCTTTGTCAAAGGTATACGGTGCGTCCCGCTCAACTGGAAGCCTTCAAGATCTCAATAAAACGCTCACAAGCGGAATGCGCCACAATTCAGGATGGTAAATGTAGGTCCATGTGCTTTGCTATATAATGAATACAATATGAGCCATGAAAAATTGTATTTTCCCCATAACTAGGATGATTGAATATATATTTAATGTGTTACAGTGGCAGCAGTCTGTTTGCTACACAAGAACGACAGGTTTCCCATTCCTCCACGCATTCTATCCCTGCTAAAGTGAGTTTTATTTTATTTTACTGTGTATTTTGTTTTAATACTGTTTGAGGGGGGCTTTTACATTTTCATACTTATACATCATTTTTTTAAATTCTCTTTTTTTATTCCTTTAGTTGTAGTTATATTACTGCAGCTTATTGATTCCAAGTATTTTTGGCCAAAATATCTGCAGGAGAAAAGAGCTGGATGAGCGTCTTGCCAATCGCCTGCTCTACTTTTCTTGCTACTTCGAGAAGAAAGCTCTGGAGGAAAAACCAACATTTGTCATAGAGTGAGTTTGAATTTGGAACCAGGCATGAATTAAGCATGACATTATTAAAGGAACATTGCTTAATTACTCAAAATGGCACAGATGTGTATGTAAACTATTTAGCAACCTACCACAGCTCTTTTTAATATTATGTGATGATTGCATTAGCAGTGGGCCATCGTTACTCAGGGACTCTGACATGCAGATGACTGCTAAGCTGGAGCTGGCACAAAGGCAGCTTGCCATCTGTTACTTCAGGCTGCAGCTGAAGCTGCTGCCTCATCAGCACTAAATTTCTGACAGGTAAGAATAGTGTCTGATACCATGCCTGCCATATAAATTATATGTGTATTTCTGCAGTCTTAAATGGAGAGTTCACCCCAAAATGAAAATTTGCTGTTCTTTTGTTTACCCTCAAGCCATCCAAGATGTAGGTGACCTTCTATCTTCAGTAGAACAGAAGATTTTGAGCTGAAACCATGATCCTCGGTGATTCATAAAATGCAAGTGAGCGGTTGCAGGGTTTTTGAATAAAAAAGCATATCATGGGTCACAAAATTAATACCCGTGGCTCCTGACGATATATTGAGGTCTTATGAAGCAAAATGATTGGTCTGTGCAAGAAACTGAACATTATCTACAACATTATTACCTGTAATATATAGCCTGAGGTAAAAAGGTTTGGAGTGATGTCTGGTTTGTGAATGAGTCATTTTGTCGAACCAGTTCTTTTTAGTGACGAAACAGTTCACAGAATCGAAACTTGCAGTATATCATTTAGAGCCATAGTGACGGTGGCTGTTGACGTGCATTTTATGAATCACCAAGGACCACGGTTTTAGCTATAAATCTTTATTGCTCTACTGAAGAAACAAATCTCCAGCATCTTTGATGGCCTGAAGGTGAGTAACTTAACAGCAACATTTTAATTTTTGGGTGATGTATCTCTTTAATGTCAGGATAACAGTAAACGAGCTGGGTGGAGTGGAAGTGGCATGAGGTTGCAGGAAGTAGCAGCATTTTTGAAAGTTCCAAGTTCTTATACATTCAAACTTCACTCTGATACCTGTTCATAATGAACATATTCCCTAATTTTACGTTTAGATTTTCTTTGTTGTCATCTGACACTAAATTGTAATTTTTAAATATGCTAATAATTTAACAAGTGTTCAGTATTGTGAACTGTTTAGAAAGACAAGCAAACTTGAATGTGGGGATAATCAGATAATCACAGTATAATGTAAAAAGTCATAACAAAGTTTCATCTATGTACAGTTCTTCTGCTAATATTTGAGAACATCTCATTTTACCAAGCAGGCCGTGGACATTGCTT
>JAUZSZ010000101.1:21396736-21408537 GCA_034780575.1 Labeobarbus marequensis | reverse complement strand
ATCACGCGGAAGGGTCATAATGAGAAAACGAATGGAGGGCATAAACAAACAAACAAGCAAATGAAAACAAAACAGAAGGAGCTTCTGTCTCGCCGTGCGAGCGAGTCGCTTACTGTAACGGGTTCATTTTCCTTTGGCATCTGGAGTCGGTGAATGAGCGGGAGGGAGGGAGGGAGGGGGGTGGACAAGCAGAGAAAAGGAGGGAATAAAGACAGAGAGATGGAGATAAGAGGAGGGGCGATAAGAGAGCGAACGAGACAAACGATTTAATCCATGGACCACTGCAGAGCGGGGGGTGTGCTGATCGGGGAAACACGGCGAGAGAGAGAGAGAGAGACCTATATGCACGTATGTGTGTAATCTGACTTTGGCATTGCTGATGCATGCTGGTCATGCCAATAAAAAAGCATTTGAGTGATTGAAATTAATGCTGTATCAGCGCAGTGCATACGACAGCACTGGTGCACTGTGAGAATATTTCATGTAATAATAAGGATATATAAAAAAAAAAGTAAAATATGTTAGTATTTATCCTTATTCTTACACTATCCTTACGTCATTTCAAACCTTCATGATTTTTTTCTTCTGTGGAACACAAAATGTGAATTTTTAAAGAAAATATTGCACATGTACTTTCCCATGAATATGGACTGGGTTTAACTCCAAAATGACATAAAAGCATTAAAATACACACACAAACAAAAATAAAATAATTACAGAAAAAATGCTACAGTACAATCCTGTTAATCAGTTAACTGAAAGTCACCTCACCACAATATAATGAAAAACTGTACATGATTTTACTACATCACACAATATTTCAATCTGCTGTAAAATACTATAAAATATATGAGTTTTGATATACGTTGATAATGGCGGGGAGGACTGTCCCTGAAGAGAAGAAATTGTTTCATAAAATTGTTATTTTTGTTTTCTTTGTGCACAAAAAGTATTCTTGTCGCTTTGTAAAATTACGGTAGAACCCCTGATGTTACATGCACCATTTTAACGAAGTCCTTAATATATTTCTGTGCCTTGATCGTGGTAGGACCCTTGCTGTCTATTGAGGCTCAGAAAGCTCTCGGATTTCATCAAAAAATATCTTAATATGTGTTCCGAAGATGAATGAAGGTCTTTGGAATGACAGGAGGGTGAGTAATTAATCACAGAATTTTCATTTTAGGGTAAACTAACCCTTTAATTAACGTATAATTTACAGTTTAAAACAGTAAAAGGACATTAAAAAAGTACATCCCTGTGTGACAAATCACATATGATTTTGTTTTACATAAATAATTTCATTTTTTTCTTATTTGTGTTAAATTTTCTGTTATTTAGGGAATGTTTACTGCATTATTTTAGGATCATATGTGTTACCCTGATGCCCCGGTCCTTTGTCTTTGTGTGTATGACCCTGTACACCTATTTTATTGGTGGTTATCAGTACATTATGAGGTAAAAAGCCATCCACATGATGCGCAATATTCCAAATGTTATGAAGCCATGTTATAACTTAGTGTGATAAATACACCAAAAGTTATCCACTGATAAAGAGAGATTCAGCAAAGGGAAACAATGAATAAATAGATTTTCTGTCTGTTCGTAACAAAGTCATTATATGGCTTCACAATACTTGAACTTCAGGGCCAGAGCAGCATGGACTACCTTTTTAAAACCTTTTGGTGCTGTTTTTGTCATATAGGAGCTTGACTGTCCCAGTCCCCCATTTCACTTGCATCGTATGAAAATGAGTAGCCCGTACTAAACGTGAGAAACAAAGTAACTTATGTCTGGAAAAACATGAGAGTAAATAATGCTGAATTTCTACTGTATTTTAGGTGAACTGTCCCTTTAAGGGATTGACTGGCAGTGACACAACTAGGATAATCATTCTTATTGATTCATTGATCTTGTAATTCATGTTTTGCTTGCCGACATAATTCTCTCTCTTTTTATCACTCTCCCAGTGTCTCCCTTGACGTTTTAATCGACACCATTTCTGATTTTTATATAGCTCTACAGTCATTATACAGCATGTTTTGATGGTATTTCATGCTCCTCTACACAGCGGTACACACAAACACACACCCAGTGTTTCATCAGACATCACAGTCTCCAAACAGACAGACTGAGTCTTAAAAATCCAGCCATGTATGTACAGTACATGTGTACACACAACCAATAGGCCACAGCTCAGGCCAAAACAATATATTCTTTCTATGTTAATGGCACTAAAATATAATACAAGATTAATTTTTATTAATTCCATATGCATAAGATCGAATGTTAACCTCATCGTAACTTAGACTCTGAGGGTGTGCAAAACATCAAGACAGCATACACTCCCAAAAAGATTATGAAATCAAGTCATAAAGAAGTATAGCATCTGAGATATTGATATGCATGGAAACAGCTGTGACATTGGGGACAGGCACTTTTTTAGATGCTCAAGCTCTTAGTGATGCCATGGCCTCAATAAAAACCAAAGGAACACTGAGCAAAATGAGGTCATTGTGGGCTTAGGTAGGGGAGAGTGGGAGGGGAAGGAGGGCTGCGTGTATCCGGGCCTGACTGTTGGCAGGCCTCAGTGTTGGCAGGCCTCTGTCTCACTGTCAGTCAGTCAACCTAATACAGCTGCCACTGAATAAGACCAATTATGCATATTACATTCTACAGCCACTTTAAAGTCCCCATGAAATCAAACTTTTTTTTTTTTTGTAAGCTAGTGTGCTCCAAAACATTAAGCATTGAAAACTTACAGTCTCTCACTTCTGATGATACAGATCAACAATTTTTATGACAGCATTTTGCACTTCGGCTTCTCATCAGATTTTCTGACCAATCAAAAGCTTTCTAGGATCTGAAGCCTCCACTTACACTATAAAAGACACTAAAACTAAGTGTCTTAGTTGCTTAGTGGTCAGAGAGCTCTCGGAATTCATCAAAAATATCTTATTTTGTGTTCCAAAGATGAACGAAGATCTTACAGGTTTGGAACGACATGAGGGTAAGTAATTGATGACAGAATTTTCATTTTTGGCTGAACTATCCCTTTAAATCTGTTGCTTGTTCACACATTCATTATGTTATACTGTATATGGCAAATAGCACTATATAGGGGATGGGATGAATGAAATCTGGTTTCATGTCAGTTTTGCTCTTTTTCCTGTATTGGACAAATAATAAAAATGGACATAGGTTTTTAGTAATATACAGAGGATAAATGAAATTATTCAGAAAGATCAGGGGTCGTTGCAGGCTGCAAGACTTAATAAACTAAGTTAATTTTACCTTACATGTTTAATACAAAACTCAGGCAATATGTAGCATATCTAGCAATAGGTTACTGCATGGTGTTGATGCATTACAAAAACTCACCTTTGACATTCTCCACATCCTGAGAGGCGATAACAAATCCAAAGCCTTCACCTGGCTTCCTCTTCAGCTCCACCTCATAACCCCTCAGCGCAGGGGGCTGCTCTTTCTCCTCTGTTTTTACTCTGGGACTGAGTACCGTCCCTCCTTCCTCTGAACTCATCCAATCGCGTGGCTCTAGCGTGAGAGTGACAGGAACAGAATCCAGGAAGCTGGTGCTCTGGACCAATGAGGAGCACACCAGCGCTGGAGAGGGAGGGGTTAAAGAGCTGCGTGATAATGGCATGGAGTCAGTGAGAGGGACTTCAGAGTCGGAGGCAGAGCGAGGAGGGGGAGGAGTCAGTCGTCGCACAGAATTAGGCGAATTGGAGAAATGTGAGGGGCCTACAAAGAAAGATTAATATTTGATGAGCAGGGATGAAGACTTTACACAATCACTTTTTTTTTTTTTGAAAGCAGCACTCGAATTGCATGACAAGATTGAGCAAAACCTTATGATTAGTGACGCAAGATATATTTGTATTGGCTGATAAATTTGACTGTTTAATTTTATTGGAACTGCAAAATAGGCTGATACATGTGGGCCAAGAAATTATAGACAAATGATCATCGGACACCACATTATTATTAAACTAAAAAAATAAAATATTTATTATTAAACTAAACAAATAAATAAATAAAACATGAAATATAAAATAATGCATTGCAATAAAATAAAAAAATACAAATATATGTTTACTTGGAGCCTGTAAGTTTATTTTATTATAAGTATTTTATTTCTTAAAGCAATAAAATATTGCTTAGAGTCAAACACCAGGCATGATATATCATTTATCATCAAACATCACATATTTTCACTACATATGATGTTTGGGTAAGATTTTCAAGATAAGATTTTTTCTTCTAATCAATCTACTATCAGGCAATATATATTATATTATACAAAGACAATATATATTATATTATACATTTATACAAAGTATAAATAAATCAGTTATAAATAAAACATTTCAATATCTGAGCATATGATGAGCGTGTTATGGAGAATGATTTGAGAATATCCCAGAATGATCACATGATCAATGTAACAAATTTACTTAATTGATTAAATAGTGCAGAATCTAAAATATTTCTTGTACATTTCAAATTCTTATAAATTCCTTCAAAATTCTAGCTTTAGGTTTATTTACAGGTATAAATGGAGAAAATCCCATATTTTAAATGTGGACACTGTATTATGAAATGGGTGAACATATAACTTACCCCCTCTGTAAACCAGCAGAATAACCTCCCCCTTTTTAGTGTGTTCTTGCAAAATCCTTTGGACCTTAAACACCAAATAAACACCAATAAACACCAAATAAATATACAATAATAATAAAAGAACACCATAACAAAAATCTTAAATCGAATACCAATCTCTTCATCCCTACCTGTGCAAAGCTGAGACTCTGTACATCTGCTCCATTGATCTTCACAATGGCATCTCCAGGCTGCAGTCCGATACACTGTCTGTGGTCCCAGACTTTCTTCACGAGGGTCTGTCTTCCTCCGTGACCTCCTGCCGTGACACTGAACCCCATATTGCTGCCCCTCTCACATTTTGCCAAAGCAACAGGGACTAATTCCCCACTACTCGCCATTCTTCCAACTCCACTCCCGATCACAGCGCTCATGGCTCCAGGTGAAGGAATGCTGCTGTTCGGGCTGCCGCTGCTGGCACTGGCTGTGCCGTTGAAGGTGAAGTAAGGCCCGTCTGAATGGGCGCTGCTAGGTGGGGTTAGCAGTGAATGCTGGGGTTTACGGAGATGAGAGTAGCGCCTTCCTCCTCCAGGAGAGAAAGAGACAGGGCCTGGACTTACTTCATTGTGGGGCAGGGGCAATCGAGATATGGGTGGTGGAGTACTCGAGGAAAGGTCACTCTCAGAAGATTTGAAGGAGTGCAGGCGGAGAGGTGGTGGAGTGGACAGAGAGTTGTTGTTGTGGTTACGGATAAACGAGGCCCTATGAAGATAAAAAAAGAGAGACTTTGATGTATCATAAATAATCAGGGTTGAGGTAGGACAGAAAATTACGCTTACAACTTAAACACTGGTAATCAGATACAGTTTAATTCAAAAAGAATTTTGATTGAATAGCATAGAACCACTCTTATGATGTGTTACATTCCTACATGCAGACAGAGGGCGCTGTTAACAATAAAAGTCATTGAGTGCAGAAGTGCTTTGACCATTGAATCATGAATCCAATAAAACAAGATTGACAATGTCTGTCTTGCCTATCCCTTACGAAAATTAACCATGTTTTTACTACAAATAAAACCAAAACACCATGGTTACTATACTTAAACCATGGCAACCACAAATCAACCATGGTTTTGCTACACTAACCATAGATTAACCATGGAATTTGTAAAATTGTGGTTACACAGATGGTAATCAATATGCCAAAAACCATGGTTACTACACTTTTACTACAATAAAAACATTGCAGTTTTTTAACGGAAGTTCTTCATGTGGTACTTTTCAAGAAAAAAAAAAGATGCTTTAGCCTTTAGCATTGCAAAGACAGCTACAAATAATGTATTTTATGTCTCATTCTATGAAAAGAATTCACCTATGATTAGTAAAAGAAGTCTTTTTATAAATTAAGCAGGGTCTTGAAGTACATTTTGAGCAACAGAAATAGTTTTAACTAGTGTAAATTGTCATGTCAACATAGTTTTAAGGTAATCTAAAATGTTAGTACCTGTTAGCAGGTACTATTAAATTTTAAGATGAAGTCTATCAAGAAAATCCATTTCAGATTATATCCACTACTGTTCAAATGTTTGCGGGTCAGTAAAATACTGTTATTAAGAAAGGCCAATTAAATTGATCAAAAGTGACAGTAAAGACAAAAGATTTCAAATAAATTCTGTTTTTTTAACTTGCTATTCATCAATGAACCATGAAAACCTGTATGTAAAGATTTTCACATAAATATTAGCAGAACAACTTTTTTCATAACAGTAATAATAAATATTTATTAAGCACCAAATCCGCATATGAGAATGATTTCTGAATGATTGTGAGACACTGAAGACTGGAGAAATGATGCTAAAATTCAGATTTGTTATCTAACGAAATGTTATAAATTACATTTTCTGTATAGTATTCTGTATAAACTGTAGTGAAATACTGTACATTTTTAAAGTAACTCTCTCAACCCTAATAATAGCAGTGACAATCATATATATAAATGCTCTCACCTGTGGGATCCAACCGCAGACACCACCTCGCTGTCACTCTGGCTGGCCAGTTCTGAACTTTGTAACCTCCTGATGCTTCTGGCAGAGCGTGGTGGTCTCAGCAATCCACTCACATACCCATTAGAGTACTGGTATGATGATGGCTGTCTTGAAGGAGAAGCAAATGGAGACGAATTACCATTAGCATCCAAACTGAACCTTGATGCCCGCACTCTGAGATTCCTTGAGGATCCCCTCTCAAAATCAGACCACATGGGCCCGTTGTGGTTGAGATGTAGCTGAGAGAATGGGAGAGGAGCCTGGGCCTGGGGTTGGGTGGTGGTTGGTGGAGGTATATGCAGTGACTGGTCTAGGGATGCCGTTAGCCTAGGATTGGGCATCTTCGGACAGCCGTCAGAGTTATAGAGCATGGGGTAGCCTCTTCGAACAACAACGTCCACAGTGTGACCCACCGGAATGGCTTTCAACATTTCCACTACCTCTTTGTGAGAGAAGCCAAGCACACAGGTATCATTGATGTACACCAGAATGTCCGCTGAAAGAGGCAAGAGATGAAAAGTGTTAAATTGCATTCATTATGACGGTTTAACCAAAACTATTCAACTACATAAATCTTACCTTCAATTAACAGATTTTACACACACTCATTTTTAAAGGTTTGAAGTAAATCTTTAATGGTTTTGAAAATAATATTGTTACATATGATTACAATTTAAAGTCATTTCAATATTAAAATGAAAATATTTAATATTTTAAATGTGTAGAAGTATAATTTATTCCTGTTTTCAGTGTCACACGATCCTTCAGAAATCATTCTAATATGCTGACTTGGTGCTCAAGAAATATATCTTATTAATATCAGTATGGATTCATATTTTTTGTGGAATCTGTGACAAGTTTTTCAGGTCTCTTTGATGAATTGAAAGTTCAAAAGAACAGCCTTTATTTGAAATATGAATCTTTTGTAACATTATAAATGTCTTTAATGTCACTTTTGATCATTTTAATGCATTTGAATCCATAAAAGCATCATTTTTTTCAATCTTTTTAACTTACAAACAACATATATATGTATAGCACTACATCTACTGCATACATATAATTATACTATACTATTATACTACACTTTTATGGACTTTTGATCATTTGCTGACTAAAAGCATTACTTTCTTTTTTAAAAAGTATATAACTATTGAATGTTTATATGTACTTTTTTCTAATATATATTTCTGTATTTCACACACACACTCACACACATTCCAGTTTAACTACTATATATATATATATATATATATTAATTAGTATTTCTATATATTAGTATTTCTATTTACAGTATTAATCTATTATCACATGCAAAATGCACTAATTTAAAACTGTGAAACTTAGAGGTGTGTATTCATAAATGGGCAAAAAGAATTCATAGATGCATGCAGTTATATGTTAGTATGCATGTCACAGTAAAGTGAGAGAGAGTGTGTTCCTAATGTCACATTTTTCTTATAAACGTGTGTCAGCACACAGTGATAGCTGGATTACCCCATGCTGGCCATTAGGATTAGAGGGAGATCGAGACACTCGTTCAACAGAATCACAAAACCACAACACTAATCCACGGTGGGACAGAAAGAGCAATATGGATAAAGAGAGAGAGCAGCAGCCTACAGAGAAAACGTAAATATTCCCTTATTTGTAAGAACAGTGCTGTACTGCAGTGGGCATCTGCAGATAGATGTGGGCTGTTACCTGTGTGAAGGGTGGAAGGTCCTCCGGGAGTGATGCTGTAGATCTGCAGGAACTCCCTCCGCCTGCTGCCTCCCACTATGTTGAAGCCAAAACCCCGTGAACCCTTAACCAGACGAGTGTGAACAGAGAAGCCTTTCAGTTCACTCGGCTGGTCTGTAAATTCTGCCACTGCAAAGCAAGAACAAGAAGATGGTGACCGGTTTAAACATGACAGGCTATAAGGAAAAATAAGATAACCAAGAGTAAAGAAAAGAAGAAATGACTGACATTACATAAGATGGATGGTAAAAGCTGAAGAAAAATATTGCATTTTTCCAGAGAGGAGTGAATCTAAATTCTGCCCCGGAAGCTCAACTGGTAGCACATGATGCTAGCACTGCTTATATCATGGGACCAAATCCCAGGGAACACACAAACTGACAAAAATATATACCTTCAATGCACTGTAAGTTGCTTTGTAAGTCTTTAAGTGTCTGCCAAATGCATGAATGTGAAATGTCTGAAGGAAAAGAGAGGTAGAAGTACAGAGAAAGGTAAGCATATGCATGTCTGAGCACAAACTGTTCAAGCGTAACATGTCAAACAGCAGAATGCATGCAGCACTGTAAGAATTGGAGGAAGCACAAAAAAGAAAAAGAAAAACTACCACCTAAAGCAGGCATGGAATTTTGAAGCTGCAATGACCATCTTGTTCTTAAAACTGAAAATATGTACATTTATACCACCATCTACAGTTAGCAATTATGTACTGCATCTTAAAAATTCAAAGCAGAAATGTACTATTTTGCATTTTGCAAACATCTGTACTCTTTTCTTATTAAAAAGTACTAAATCACTAAATTATACTATACCATTATAAATTACACTATATAATAGTATTCACCCCCCAATTTAGGTAAGATTAATGAATGACATTTATTAATTTTTAATAAAAGTATAAATATGAAAAGCATTTTATTGATTTATTTATAAAGACATAATACACTTTACAATATAAAATAAATTAATTTACAAAATAAACAGGTAAATGAAATTATTTATCTGGTCGGCAGGTTATTTTTGTTTGTCATGACATGATGTTTGCTTGTCAAGTACAATATTAAAAAAACATTAATACTGTACCATATGTTATTTCCAGTGTATTTACCTGAAAATGATCTTATAAGCTTCAGTATTCAATCTGTGTAATCCTCTTTAAAATCACATTGTAGTTGCACAGTCACACTTCATGTTAACATGCACGAGAAAATACGAGCATGCCAAAACCTCCACATGCAGATACTACTAAACTACACACAAATATTACTACCTGCAAACTGAAGAATTAACCAGAAATGGCCTACCTTACAAACATTTTTCATTACTTTTATAGAAGGGAAAAATGTTTTGCTCATTGGTGATATTTCATACCTGTTAAACTTTGATGATTATAATTGTTTTTTTGTTTTTAATATCATGCATGTCCATCCACCTGACAGACTACACTGTGACAGCCCTACATACACTTTATAAACAGCAAAAAGGAGACTGGGGAGCAACTTCCTAATGCATATCCTAATGTAGCTGCATACGATAAAAACAGTGCATATACTAAATGTTTATAGTAATTTACATCTAAAACTGTTGCATTACTTAAACCTGAATGGGAGCAAGGCAAAAGGCAACATCACAATAGAATAGAATAGAATAGAATAGAATAGAATAGAATAGAATCTTACATTCAGTCATACAGACATTGTCTCTGCTGTGAGCTCGCCGATTAAGCCAATAGGATGGCTTTAAATGATGACTGCAGGACAAACACATAACACAAGATGTCAGTGTTGTCAAAAAGAAAAGTCATTTAAATCACCACTGTAAATGACTGTAGGCAAACAGTTTTACACAAGTACTTAAAATAATTGCGTCGCTAGTACAATGAGGCTCTAATTATATACATTACATTGTTCTGAAACTGATTGATTGGAAAACCTTCTAAATAATAAAATGCAGTTAACCATATAATTATGAATAATTACGATAGCAAAAAAGTCTCAACTTTTAAATGAGAAGAGAAAATATTTCCATATTTCCATAATGTCAAATATAGCCTGTCCAATCAGACTCTACCATACTGTGCCGCAAATTCTCTTGGTTGAAGCCAGATTATACAGACGTCAACAGGTTGAGTGACATTCCCTCATCTTCAAATACCAAGATCAAAACTACGCAAGGTCAATAAAAATATTGACAAATTGAATAAATTGATTCAAATTTAAACAGTTATGGTATATGTTGGGTGCTACTTGAAGGCAAAACAGTTTTGAACTCCACTGACTTTCATTGTATGGACAAAAACAACAAACATTCTTCAAAATATCTTCTTTTCTCTTCTGCCTTTTTGGATGAACTATCCCTTGATATCCAATGTAAAATCAGAGTCCTGAAGCTAAATCAGCTGTGTTTTTAGTGCTCTAAAACTAGGGTCTAGGGACTAACCCAATATAAATCATTCATCTAGGCATCATTAATCTTCTTACTCTTTGTAATAGGCATTCCCTGAGTCGCTGTACATCATCTCCCAGTTTTCCGACCCTGTCACCCGTGCTTCTCTACGGGGTCCGAGCCCATTCTCCAAGGCACTGCCGTCTCCTCCGCTTGAATCTCGTGATTGGCTGGGGGATGATGTGGGGGCGGGGGCACTGCTCGCCCCGGCCGAACCACCTAAAATGCCAATGAAGAAAAAACAAGACTTGTGAAATGACACGGCTTACTGAAACACAAAGACTATTCTGGCTGAAAGCCTCGATTTCTGCATTCATTGAATTATTACTCCAAGTCTTTCTCCTTTCTATTCAGTTCTAAATGGGTTTATTTTTCCTATTAGATACATAAAAGCAAGAAAATCAGCTAAATGAAACCATCATGGTGTAAATCATGGTGTATTACCATTTTATAGGTTTCTATTTATAGTTTGCATTTACATTTTCATTTTATCACCTGAGTTTGGGTGTGTGGTCCAGGTAAATCCTACATTGTGGGGACCAAATGTTTCCACAAGGACAATAGAACCTGAAATTTTTGTGGGGACTTTTTTTTTTTTTTCTTTCTTTTTTAAATGGGGTTTAGGGTAAGGTCAGGGAATAGAATATATGTTTGTTTGTTTTTTCAGTATATAAATCATTATGATCATTATGATTATAAAAATAATCATTATTATTAGTCATTTGTTACAAATCCTCAAAAACTTTGAAGATGTTTATGAATTACTTGATTAAGGTAAGGAAAATATGCTGTTCCCTTCCAGGAACGTCGAGCTGCGTCCGAAGACGCTATGGGAACGGCCTCAGCGTGACCACGCTCTGAATCTCATGTGTAATCAGCCCAATGGAAGGGCAAGGCGCCACGGGCGGGGTGACATCATGACCGGAAAGTATAAGAGCACGTGCGGCGG
>JAUZSZ010000101.1:21295511-21305601 GCA_034780575.1 Labeobarbus marequensis | reverse complement strand
ATGGCCTCAATCTGCTCCTGCAGGGTGATGTTAGCCTGAGCAGCCTGCTGGGTACGAGCCATACTGCCAGAGTGACCATCCCATGTGACCTGCAGAGAAAAGAGGATGGGGTGTTAGACGAACACTACATCCTTCTGGTATTCCTCACTCAGGGGTCACACTTGTGATCCTCGGTGGTCAAAACACACTGATGACAATAAGCATAGTATCTTTTTTATCAATGAAATGAATGCACTATTTTTTTTCAATGATATTTATTATTTAATATTTTGTATTCTGAGAGGATTTCATGGTACTACACTATGTTCATCTTAAAATTATACACCATTTAATTTTATATAAAATACAATAAGCCCTACATTAAATAATTCCTATATATTAATATATTTACTTATTTTTCCTTGCATATAATTTTTATTTTTTTGATTATGAAGTGTGACTTTTTTTGAAGACCATTTAGTCCTTTCCAACTGTTCATAAAGCAAGTGCTACAAAAGTCACCAAGTTTCACACCATTACAATGAAAAACATAAATAATATGTCTCTTAAAACATTTTTCACTCTGGTTTAATTAATTTGTCTACTAGTAATGTTGAACAGTGGAAATATATACATTTTCTTTGTGTTTCTTACCTTCTCCTCTGGTTTCTGTATCTCCTCCTCTCCGATCTTTTTACCGATGGCCGTTTCTTCCACACCGAAGATATCGGTACGTCTCTCGGCCAGCTGCTTCAGGCTGCTCTCGATGTCCAGGCCAGGAGCGTACACCTCCTCCTCGATCTGACGCTCTCGGATGCTGCGGTCACGCTGCTCCAGCCAGCGGGGGTCCAGCAGGCCGATGCGCATGTGCTCCTGCATCTTACTGGCTTGGATCTTCTCACCAGTGATGGGAGAGATGAGGTACTCATCAGGGACAGCCACAGGAGGCAGAGGCCTAGAGGCTGAAAGAGGAGATAGAAAATGAGTGGATGCAATAAAATATGTGCTGTTCTTAGTATGTTAAAGTGTGTTTTTATAAATGCCCTTACCCTTGGGGTCGTAGTCTTTGCGGATAATAACCTGGTCCGGGGTGGGGGGCAGAGGTGGTGGCAGGGGGTTATCAGGGGGTAGAGGAGCCTTCATGCCATCATCCTCTTCATCAGAGCCCTATTGAGAGAGGAAGAACAGATGCTAGTCAGTTAGAGTGATAGTTAACCCATTTCTACCATCCGCTCATCTATTTTCTTATGTGAACATGGAACTTCTTAAAGTGAGCATGACTAAATCCTCCTCGTCTCTTTGGTATGATCACCCTGATTGTCTCACCTCGTCCATGTCCTGCAGCTGTGTGTCCTGGTCCAGCTGAGCTGCATGTCCACCCTCCCTGCCCTCTCTCTCATCCTCTTCATCTTCACTCTCCACCTCCATCTCCACCTCCTCACTCTCTCCAAACTTCTCATAGCGCTCCTGGATCAGGATACGAGCACCCAGCTCCTCAGGAGTTGTGGGAGGAGGGAAATTACCTGTAATTTGCATAATAGTTATATAAATTATTGGTATTTATTAATATTAATAATATGAATTTAACAGTGATTAATCTGGTCAAATATTAAGTAAATAATGTTAATAAGAATATTTTAATTGATATAGTAGTAAAAAAAAAATCTCTATTATCTTACAATAAAAACTGGCTAACTGGCTAATAGAACCAAAGGAATTGACTTTGGAATTTAGGAAAATTCTTCACGAGCATTCTGTTGCAATAGTATGTTTGTGATAATAAACATTCTGAAATATCTAAAATTACATAAATTATTAATTACACATGCTCACCTTGCTCATTTGGTTGGAAGTCCACAGTCTCCACCACCACAAAGTCATGCCAGTCAATCTGAGCATAAGCCACTCTCTCCTTCTCTCGCTCCTCCTCTTCCTTCTTCCTCTCTCTTTCCTGGAACTTGGCCCACTCCACACGATACCTCACCTAAAATATTGGGGAATGAAGTGATGTTTTTGCTTATAATATGGCATGTAATATATTTAGCAATTTCAGTTCTATTTGTTTCACCACAAGTTCTCTTTATTGGTTTTAAAACACCTGGATCAACATAAGACACCACCATCTAACTAGGCATATTCTGTGTAGCATATCCTACTATGCATATCTTAACATATAACTATGTTTGATCTGAAATGGCAGTTTTAATTAATTACCTGGTCCAAGACCTCTCGAGGATTCTCTGCTTCCTTCTTCAGCTTCAGCAGAAGACCTTTTGGAGGGATTAAAACCTGCAAGAAGCCAATCATTTAAGTGAATTTAATGTCACACTTTAATGACTTGTATATGTAATACTGCTTCCCACAATACTCGGCTCTCTTTAGCCACCTCAGTCTGATTGGTCCTGAGTATTGATGCTGTACCTTTGTGTATTGTTCCACTAGTTTAGTAAAGTAGTTGAACAAGCTGTGCTGTGGTCGAAGAAAGTCAAACTGGTAGTTCCTCTGCTCCTTCTGCATCAGCTGCGTGAGAAACTGGCGGCCATTTCGGGCGACAAACTGTGCGGTCAGCTTCACCACATCCAGGTCAAAGGCTGAGATGGAGGGAGGGTCGGCAATGAACTCAAACTCAGGTGGAGGCTCCTTGGGCACCACCGTCTCATGGATCACCTGTGCTTGAACCTAAATGACCATAAAAATGTGTAATTCCTGGATAACAGATTTAGATCCTAAAGATTTTAAATCACACTGTTAGATTATGGCTTGGCTGGTTTTATTTCAGTAATGCTATTGGTGTATAGAAAATCCTGACCTTCTGTGGAAGCTGCTGTGATGCTGCTTGTTGCTGTTGCATGACTTTAGGCACAGCTGCAGATGGTTCCTGGGCTTTGCCTTCCTTGAACTCATTGACCTTGTGGCGGTAGTAGGCATGGTAGGGGTCGCTGGGGTTGAGGAAGTTGAATTTTGGATTGTTTATCTCATTCTGTCGAATTCTGGCCTCAAACTCAGGTCCATTCCTGTTAGAAAAAGAGAGGATAATTATTAGTTTAACAAATCACAACAAAGAAATTTTGCACTGCATTATACTTGTGATATAATGTCAAACCTGGCCACGAAGCTGGCAGTCTTGTCAACAATATTTCGGACTTCAGGAGGTGGGTAGATGATTCCAACAATGGGCTTTGTGGCTGGAGTCTCATCCTTCTGGTCCTCGGGCTGTTGATTAAAACATAATCAATAATAGCTGAGCTATGCAAAAAGAACATAACAGAAAAAATATATTACTTATTATGAAAGTTCTGACAAGACTTAAGCTGTGGTGGGGGAGGTCGATTCATGTCCCTACTCAAAACAATCTACAAACATGCAATACTATGGTTCATTAACATGTCTGAATGTTCATGGAAGGCAAATATGTAAGCAAGTGAATATAAATCAATGGATCTATCCAGTAATGTCTCTAAAAGAATAGACATCTATAAATGATCACTTCATACCTTATTATTCAGCTCCGGCTGCATGATCTGCACAGGCCCAGGCGGCATGACTGCGACACAAACAGACTCTTCTCAGGCCCAATCAAACACGCTAAGAAAAATAAAAGTGTTATTATCAGTTTAAGACGTAATTTGTTGGACAAAGTACACCGTACAGCTCTGAAAATGACTGAAGTAATATAATTTCTATAACAGTTTCATACAACTCACTAACCTCTCGTTGCGCCAACCGCCACACAACAGAAAACGACAAACGAAATCACTTCCGGTAACAAGACCAAAGGGGATTGTGGGAAATGTAGTTGAAGAGGAAAACCCCTACCTACAAGCAACCATGGAAACCATAATGTAAATAGAGCTAATGCACATGTTCTTTCTTCGACAACTATTACAAAGTATTAAAGAACAAAAGTAGTTTTAGACAATGACTCATCTGTTAGGTCGTCAGGACTGTATCGACAGTCTTCGCAGAGATCTTATTGATTTACAGGGAGCGGTTCTGGATGTGTTTTCTAAGACTGGACCAGTCCGTTTCCCATCATGGAAGTTTCCTGATAAACTATCATGTAATCTGGATTTAGTCAGTCTTCTAGAAGAGTATGATTATGTGGACGGCGATGAAGAATTCAGTCAGCACTCTCATATAGTCCTGCAAGAGTTGCTGATTGACAGGTAGTCAATATGTAATTTATTGTTTCTTAACTTCACAACAAATGTGTCTTTTATATTTATTTATATTGTACATATTTAATATATATGTAACATAACATGTATCATAAACGAGATTTTATATTGATTACACATTAACATTTGTATTATAATAAAGTATTATGAAACTGCTTCTAGATGCAATTAAATACATAAACATACAAACATAAATTAATCACTCTAAGTTTTGATATGTGTTATCTATTTAAATATGCAATTGTGTATTATTTTAAGCGTTATATAATGTAACATAAGTTAATTGTACCGTTTTATTTTCCCTAAATCATTGTGTGCATTTGTGTGTTTGTCAAAGATTAATGCTGCTTCTTCAGAGTTTTAACATTCATGCTGAGCTGCTGCTTGAAAAGCAGAAAGCTTTATCATCTGAACAAAATGAAATCTCTGTTTCCATTGGTCCTGTGGTCAAATGCTACTGGAAGAACCTACTTCAGCTCAGCAGTCAACAAACACAAGAGGTAAGAAGGATGGTAAAGACAAAACACACAACACTTGGTAAATGTCTATCAAAAATGATCCTTGCTAATAGGTCTCTTCTTACAGAGCACCTCCATGACCAGCATCCATAAAACCACCACAAATACCCCAGCTTCAACTCCCCACCACGAGAGAGCGTCCACCGCAGGCTCCTGTGTGTCTACTCACACCGCAGGCTGTCAGACGGTAGAGTCGGCCCTGGTGCCCTGTGAGGCCTGTGCTTCTGTTCAGGCGGTTATGAAGGAGAGCAGTGATGCTCTGGTGTCGCTGTGCCAGTCTCTGGGTTTGCCTTGCTCCATGCAGGGCTTCCTGGAAGCTGTGGAGGAAATGCAGCAGCTGGGACGCTTGTCTGCATGTGACATTTCCCAATGGGCAAGTGAGCAGCGTAGAGATTTGAGTCGTGTGGGGAAGCATGTCCTGGAGGTGAGGGGTTGTGTCCACCCATCAGAAAACATGAGAAAATTGTATTTTTTGTTTGGCTGGTCACACTTTTGTCATTTTATTTTGATTATTTCCTCATAAAGATTTGATTTTCATGACTGTTCTTTTTCTCCTGGAGGTGAGAGAAACTGTTGAGCCTCTGAAAAAGAAGCTGAAAGAGAAAGAGGTGGAGCGAGAGAAGCTGAGAAAACAGCTGTCAGAGATGGTCAAAAGAGAGAAGGAGGAGAGGAAGAGGATGGACGAGGAGTGGGAGCAAAGAATGCAGGAGGTGAAATCCAGGGCAGAGGAAACAGTAAGGAGGTTAAAGCAGGAGAAGGAGGAGTTAAAGAGAGGTGGGAGTTTCTTTAAACTCATAAGGACAAATTCTTATATAATAGTTAAACAATATAAAGTAATAATCATTTTAATTCACAGGCGTGACGTTGTTAGAGGACCAAAATTCTGAACTCACGGCAGAACTGAATTTGCAAACAGAAGCAAAACAGAGTCTTGGTAAGCGGGACACCATCACTGGAACGAACTGGAATAAAATGTTTAAAAAGCTTTGATTTGTGCAGTAGTATAAAATGCATAAATGTTGATATATAATGATCAATGCAATAACCTATCTTTCTCATAGCAATTAGTAAAGATATGAAATAAATTAGATCACCTGTTTTACATTTTTATTGTCAGTGACCCTGAAATATGATCACTTTGCAAGTATGTGTGAGAAAATTATTAAGAATGTTAATACAAAGACAAAAGTCCTTGTTTTCTACCCCCAGTTAAAGTAATTTAAATGGATTGCTTCTCAAAATAAATATTTCAGAGCAGGTTTATACATCTAATAGTGCCTTACAACTTCAAGTGAGCAAGTAGAAACTCAAACACTAATACAAACTGTTATTAAACATTATGTATATTAAAAGGAAGGATTGATTTATTTTTCACCAAACAACAGACAGGTTTGGTCTTTATTTTATAGGTTACTGCAAATTGTGATCGATCTCTTGTTTTGTTTTTTTTTAGAAAGCAGCACGAACATTCTATAAATGTGATTAAAAAACATTAATTTAAACATATTTAATAGCTTATGTTACACAGTCATAATAAATACTTTTTTAGAATATTTTGAGTTTTTTTTCTCTCAGATTTTCTGAGGGCACTCCTCTATGATCCTCTGGGGATCTCTCGACCCCAGTTTGTAAACCTCTGAATTAGAGAATGTTGTGAAGACCTACAGGAATGGTTTTGGGATAACAAGAAAGGGCTTTTTTGGTTGTATAGAATATGAGAGGGCTACGCTACAGGAGGAGGTTCATCGTCTACATTCACTGGAGAACATGTTAAGAGAGGTAGAGGAGAGCAGGCAAAACCTGGAGAAGGAGCTCAGAAGTACACAGACTCTGCTGGACAAAGAGAGCGCCAAATACTACAGTGTGCAACGCCAACATGAGGTGTGTGTTTACTTCCATAACATGATGTATTTCTAAGTAAAACAGAATATTCAATGAAAGAAAAATGATAAAATGTGATTTTTATTTGATTAGACTGTGAAACATGGTCATTTTGTGCACAGGCGCTTCAAGTGAAACAGGCAGCTCTGCGTAAGCATCTGGATGTGCTGGTGCAGCAGACTGAAGATCTACACAGCAGTCTGGAAGAATGTGAGGATGAAAAAGCTGATCTTGCCAACAAACTCACACAGATCATACAAAAAAAAGATACACTTCAGGAGCAACTCACACAGCAGGAGGTAAATATTTAAAATAACTGTCAAAAATATTTAGTATGACTGAATCAGCCTGACTACGTTAGGTCACACCAATAAAAGTAAACCTGTGAGTTTCTTTCTTTGCAGTCCCAGTGTAGTTTGCTGAGTACTGAGAAACAGAAGAAGCAGACACAGATCACAGAACTGGAGGAGAGAATATCTCGACTGAAAGAGATGCTAGAAGAAGCAACCCAGAGAGAGAGGATACTGGTGGCCTTTCCTGAGCTCAACCTACAAGCAAGACCTCAGAGTGAGACACACACACACACACACACGTTTACTTAGCTATCTAAACGGGGACATTCTTTAGGCGTAATGGTTTTTATACTGTACAAACTGTATATTCTATCACCCTAAACTTACCCCTTAAAGAAAACTCTGCATTTTTAGAATAAAAAAACAACAACTTATTTTCATATCAGTTTTACAAATGAGGACATCCCCAAAGGGAGGTTTTTAAAGATTTTGTCAGGTTTAGCTCACTTTCGGGTACAAATTTGTCCCCAAAATATGGTTAATGAGGCACACACACTCACACATACACATACAAAACCATATAGGATGGTGCCCACTCATGCCACTAGAGTTGGAAAGCAGCTTCTTCTTCAGAACCAGTTCCAGTAAAGACAGTGGCTATTTATACAGTGTAAATGATGGTAGATACTGTTTGCACAAGTGTTAACAGCAACAGTAGCATCTCATTTACATAGGCAAATAGTGCTAAATGTTACTCACAAAGTATAAATTCAAGTATGCTATTTGTACTAAAGGTAAATATCTGAACTGTGTGGTGGACAGAGTAAGTGAAAATAGCATTCGGTAATTTCGGTTCTGTTAATTGTTCATAAGTGCATCCTTCTGAATGGACTGTATATTCTGACATTGTCTTTATTTGGAACAGCAAGTATGAGTAATAGTATGCTAGTGGGCAGGCACTAATCTACTTTATATTTTTCAGCAGCACTGCTAATGAATCTACAGCACAAAACATACAGCAAGCAGTAAGGTTTGCTTCACGAACAAATGACTCTTGTGAACTTTATCCTTTTAAGTGCACAGACATGCAGTGTGACCAGTGTAGTCCAGTTATCGGAAAGAAAAACTCTATGAGCCAGATGTGTAGTCAATCAAAAACATCAGCGCAACTATTTCCTAACGTATGACTCTTAACAAATCAGTCCTTTTATAGTGAATCAAAACATACAGCATGACCAATGTAGTGTGATTCATGAATGTACTGTGTGACTCGAGTTGGATCTTTTTAGTGAATCAAAACTTGATTGATTCTCTAACAAACAACTTTTATGAGACATTCTTTTCCAGTGAGTTAAACATACAGCTTACAACTTACGTTTAGTTGTGCATAAGGATTGTGAGACTTCAGTGTATTTCTGTCAGGAGTATTTAAAAAAATTAATTAAACAATAAAAATCTTTGACACATTTTAGTATTATAATCGACATAAATGTAATCCAGTAATTGGCTTTAGTTAATTTCTTGTGATTCTCCCCCCTACCTGTCATTCATAACCAGTTGTCTGTGTGTGTGTTACAGCTACAGGTGATGTGATGTGTGATATGGAGCAGCAGCTCAAGGCAAACTCAGTGAGGATCAGGATTCTGCAGCAGGAGAACATCACCCTGAGTAACAGTCTAGCCAGACTGAAGGACAGAGAGGAAAAACAAAGATCAGCTTTAGACTCTGGCATAGCGGAGATAGACAGGAGCAGTGAAGCTCCAGTGATGGGACACTTGGACAGCTCTATCACCCCTTCAGCCACCTCCTCTCCCTCCTCCCCTTCATCCATTCTTCATCATCAGACTCTCTGCCTCTCTCTCCATCAAGATGTGGAAGAAAGGTACATGAAATTGCGCAGCGCTGCTCGCAGCCGGTCTGCAGGTGCACGTCACAGGAGGAAGTGATGTAATTCAGTGAACAGATCGGTCTAAAGATTTGGACATTCTTTTGACTTCTGTGTTTTATCGGACAGCACACATTTGGCATTTCACATTTAAATGTATAAACATGGATACTTAAAGCCAAGCAGCTTCTGTATTATACTGGACACAATGCTGTTATTTATCAAATGTCCCGGACAACTTGATGCAAAAAAATCTAATTGAATGTAAAATTTGTACAGTTAGACATTGAAAATTGGATATTAGAAGTCCTACCCCTTAAAAAGCCCCATTGAACTTTGACTTTAAACTTTAAAATGATTTCATTTTTGTTTTTCTTTGTGAACCTCTAAACCTTACAACATCCAATCAGTTTGTGCGACACCCGACCATGTGCATTGAGGATTGGCCTCTAGTCACATCGTAGGACACACCAGCAACTGTGATGAGCTTCCATGTAGCTATTTTTTGTGTTTATTATATTAAATATTTAGTCAATCATCCCCTCTGAGTTTTTTTTTCTCCACAAAGTTGGCAACATGCATACAGTATATTAGTTAAAGAGCCTTTTCTACAGTTATTTCTTGCTCATTATTGTGCATAATTGCATATTTCCTTTACTTTTGTTCTTTCCTGTTTGTGTACATTGTATAATGTTTATAGCATATGCTTGTAGAATGGAAATTCAGCTTGATCAGTTTTGAGGATGTTAAAATAAACACAGAAAAATATCAGACAGCTAGAAGAAAAAAATGTACTGTCAACAATTAATCAAGCTAATCTCCTGTTCTCATTTAAAAAGCAATAGGAGCTAAAGTCATCACATTTATAAATGCAATGATAGCTGAATAGATTTGAATATATTACGCAAAGGCTTTAGTCAGTATGTTGTCATAGTAACCCTCAGGGTCAAGTGAAACGCCGGTATGTTTTCACTACAGAGATCCATCAGTCAATGCTGTATGTTGTAATACTGAATGAACTGCACACACAATGTTTCCTGTGTTGGTGCCTGTGGTAAACTCAAGGTAAACACTGCATTACACACAATTCGTGAACAATGTTGTGGTTATAGGGCTGACACACCCAGCATGTTAAAGAGAAATTTAATCTCTGTGTTTGTTCTGTCACTGATGGGTCCTCGTGCGCAGCTAAGCATGATGGGTGTCATATTACAGATTCTAGGTCAGGGTTTCCGCGGGGTCTTAAAAAGTCTTAAATATAGTTGTATCAAATTTAAGGCCTTAAAAAGTCTTAAATTGTACAAGAAAGTCTTATTTATGATTTCAAGAAGTCTTAAATTTGGAGACGGAAAGACA